>JAILXH010244652.1:4028-14777 GCA_023558415.1 Piaractus mesopotamicus
CAACTTCTAAGAACTTTGAACTTTGGAGTTGAGGAAAAATATGTCTGCAAATTTTTTTTTTTTAAAGAACTGAAAGCAAGCAAGTCTCCCAAAAAGCTGTAATAAAAGAAAAGGGACACATTTACTGCTGAGAAATCTGATATTATATTTAGCTGTTGAGGTTTCTGTGTAATTGTCTGTTAAATATGTGTTATCTGCGTTTTTCCTGAGACTGGAAACAAATAATTGTATTTATTGTATTGACTGGAAATTAAAGAAATGAAGGGTGGTCTCTGACTTTTGCACAGGACTGTACATTGCAAAATTGTAAATGAACTGCTGTTTAAGTGATGTTAATTTGTTTCATCACTGCACAGCATGTAGAGGTTAAGTCTTTTTTGTTTGTTTCATCTCTTTTAACAGTCTGCGGGATTGTAATGTGCGTTGTGTATTATTTCCTCTAAGTCACTGCAGGAATGAAAACCACAGTCAGATGTAAAAATTCAGTTATGCTTTTAGTGTGTGGAATTGTTATTGTTTGCTTGTAAGGCTTCATTACGTCTGGAGCCTGTTGAAATAATTATGTGTAGAGTTTGAAAGTGTTCTAATTGCTTCTCTATGTTTTCCTCTATCATCATGTGGCTTTCAAAAGCAGCTGAACATGTGGTGTACTGCCGCAATCTGTCACAGAAAGAGCCGCGATCGTCCTTTCATGCTGCATTATTTCCCGCCTCTGCGGACTTAACACATTTCTTTTACTGTTTTTGTTTCTCAGGCAGAGCCCAATCAATTGCGTTTATTATGCATTGCTTAACCGGTTTTTTTTTTGCCAGGTTTTTGACTGCCACTATTTGATGGATGAGGTGAAATATACTCATAACGGCTGTCCCATTTTAAAAGAAGATACTGTCAGACTTCGACTATACAGGTATGAGTTTTAATGCATTGGATGAAGAGAGCAATATTAGACATATCTGAGACAAAAGGACCAAAGTTACATTGTTCGCTTACAGAAATGTTCAAAATTTGGAATCACCCGATAGGTTTTCAGATAATTTGTAGGAGGACAGGAATCTGTTAAAAAAATAAGCCACTTCAGATGTGTCCAGAAAAATTAACAGAGTTGTATAGCATCAGGTAACATTAAATGACCATGTCACAGAAAACCACCTTGCTTTGAAGTAATATGTACACATTGTTAAAGTTTCAAAATGTATAATTCACTACTCAGTCTATGCAGTTCATATATGAAAGCGAAGCTGCAAAAACATCCCATTTTGAATTCATGTGTGTGTTTCAGCCCGGACTACTTTTTGAATGAGGCATAATACAGGGCAGCCAATTAGAACAGAGCGAACTAGGCATACAGCCAAAATGCTATGCACCCAATAAGCCATACTGTAGACAATGAACACATTTGTTTTATTAAAGCAACAAAACAAAAGCCGCCATAATGAAGTAGGAAAATAAATTTGAAGTTTATAATAAATACAAACCTAACACAGATGACAATAAGCAAAATAAATAAATAAATAAACAAGTAATAAGGCACAGGCAACAACCCAACAAAAAATCCCCTCAATAAAATTGAATCCCTTAAAATCCCACACTTTTAGCAAAAAAGGTTCTATATAGTACCAAAAAAGGGATCTTTGGCTTGTAACAGTAGTGGAACCCTTCTACAGCACATTCCCCATCAGTTTGAAGAACACTTTCACAATGCAAAAAACCCTTTAATCATGCAAAGTGTTCTTTGAGTGTTGATGGTTCTATGTATTAACAATTTTCTTGACTTTCTTGAAGCCTTGAAGAACCACCTTCTCTCAGAGTGCGGGCTTATTACTTACTAAGGTTTATTATCCAGTAACTATATGCATTACAATGCAAACTGGCTGAGTTACTCTTAGCTTACAGTAGTGTGTAGTAAAACTTTAGACCTGCCTCTGGGTCCTGGCCATTTAAGGGGTTTGAGTTGAATACAACATCTAAAAGTATGATTTGTGTTTAGTTTCTAACATTTAAATCAACACTGTGTAAGTTATCATTTTAGTATAATTGTTATAAGTATGATATTGTTAAAAGCTTATGAGAAAAGTTTTGTATTTCAGGTTCACAGAGACAGAGACCTACAGTGAAGTGTTCTCAATCCATGTAGAGATAATGGAACCTGACTGTAATATTATAAAACTGGGCCCGCAGACGCTGCAGGTTCCAGAGTTCTATGGTCTGTCCAACGTGCTGGATGGTAATGTGGTGTCCTTCCATTATGAGCATCGATCCAACATAGAGTGCACAGTTAGGGTGCTGACACCAGAGTCTTATCTACCTGGACATGGTCAGCTAGTCACAGGAAAACCTGACAAGCTAGAAGGGCCGAGAGGAGATGAACCAGATAGCTTTGTGTCTATCCGACAACAATTAGGTATGGCATCTCCACATATGATATTAATATTCTTGATATTCTTAGGAAACACCTCTTTTTTTTTTTTTACTTTGAGCTTTTTCACACCTTTCAGATAATAAAGCCAGAGCCAACTGCAAGACTGAAAGTTGTTTGAAGGGACTGAAACTAGTGAAGATCACAAAAGTGCCCTGTGATGAATTCTTAATGATGGGCATTCGATACCAGCATATTAATCCTCCATCACCTGACATTGATTACATTGCTATCAGGCTGGACCTCACAGACACCAGGAGCAAGAGCATAATCCAGGTAAATATGACAGTGTGGCATTACATGTAATGTGAAGAGATGTTCACCTATTCTAGGCGTTGCGATAAACATCCTCAATTACAGTATTGGTGATATTGAATAGCTTGTGTGTTTTTTGTGGCACCCAGTCAGAGCAAGCCTGGATTCCTGTGACAATCAAAGGCGCTGTCCGCAACCAACCCCCCAAGCCTGCCTTCATGTCCATGTTCATCCTAGAGGTGGACCAGTTCATCCTGACTCCATTCTCCACAGCCTCTCTGGATGCAGTAGATGCTGAGACCCCTAAAAACAGGCTGGTTTTCAATATAACCAAGCCACCAAGTGAGGGCTTCATCACACATTTGTCTGACCACACCAAGCCTATCTCATCATTCACCTGGACGGACCTCAATGACATGCTCATCAGCTACCAGCCCCCTAATTCCAGTCATACCCAACGCAGAAACTATGAGGTACCTCATACTCACTGCACAAGATCTGTAATATTAATCTACTCCACAGTAGCACTTTCACCTATACTTATGATTATTTGTCTAAATGTAGTACTATTTGGATAGGATTAGCTTTACATGGAAAGGTGCAGTTATTAACATTACTGGCCTGCCTCTAGTGTATGATATAAAATATTAGAATTGAGAAAACATTCAAAAGGACTCATCAGAGGAGCAACACCTCTGGCAGTTTTAAATAGCCCATTGTATGTTGTAGCACATGTAAAGCCTACATATGTGGCCTCCTAATGTAGTACATCACTGCCTTCCCTAGATTTATTTTTTAAGGTGGGTGGTAGACCCTTTGAAGCTAACAGTGTGGCCATGCATCACGTGATATCATATATTTATACTATACACCAAGTTTTGGATTTATTTACAATAAGTTCAGTTGTGCTTGATTGATTCAGAGGTTTATATTTAATTTATAGTTAGTTCATTTATATTTAAAGAATTTATTTGTAGCTGATGGCTTTATAGTTCATACCAGGCCAAAGAATAATTTCCATATATTTATATAGAAATATATAACAGTACTGTTGATAGCTTCTTGAACCAATACTAAATCCTGTTTGAACTGGGATTGAAGAATGCTATACAGTCAGTTGCTTATGTCTTCAAACATCCAGAAGGGCAAATCTCCCTGGCTTTCTCACCAATACATCAACAAAGGTGAAACACAACACTTGGGTTTCACATTAATGGTAGTGGAAGCACTGTACATGTAACCTACAATTCTCAAGCCCAGGTTATGATAAATGTCAATGCTCTGTTTGTATTAAAGATATAAATTCTGTACCTGTGGGATAACACTTGTAGCATTTAGCCAGAAAGTCAAATATCTCATTCATAATAAATCTAGATAGAGAAATAATATTTCTTTCAGCATTGCGTAATAAACTTTTTTTGGTAGACAAGCCCATCTTATTTGTTTAAATAGAAATCTCTTATCCCCTGTAAATCAGTCATAAACACATCCTGTAGTAACATATTCTCATTAAAAGAAAATAATGTCCTGTGAGAATATACTTAATTTTCAGCAAGACTGTAAATATTGGTTATGTGTAACTGAGCCTTTAACCTTTACTCTACCAGGTAGAGTTTGAGGTTCACGATTTCTACTTTGAGAAGAGCCAGCCTATGATGGTCCATGTGTCAATCAGGACAGCAGACACCAATGCACCAAGAGTGTCATGGAACATGGGTGGGTATTCTGTTCTGGTTAACATGTTGCTGTAGCTGCAGACAGTTTAATGTTTACATCATTTTACAGTTGTATGCTGATTCTAGTAATGCTGGAATGTCCTTAGGTCTTAGTCTTTTGGAGGGTCAGTCGCGTCCTATCACATGGGAGCAGCTCCAGATTGTGGATAATGATGATCTAAAGGCTGTGAGAATCATCACTGTAGATGGCTTACAGCATGGAAGACTGACTGTTAGAGGTGTGTGAGTATGATTTGCTACCTCATTTACATCAGCTAATGAAACTCTCTGTCTTTAAAAGAGAATCAATCTATTATTCTGTTTTAGCATTTCATTTGAATTGACTGCTTGTAGGTGGAAAAGGATTCATGTTCACTGTAAGTGACATCAAGGCTGGAGTGGTGTGCTATCACCATGACGACAGCGATACCACCAAAGATTTTGTGATCTTTCGGATCACTGATGGCCGCCACCAGGCCAGACACAAGTTCCCCATAAACATCCTGCCCAAGGATGACAGTCCACCTTTCCTCATCACCAATATGGTCCTGGAACTGTCTGAGGGACAAACGGCTCTTCTTAGAGGATCTATACTGCAAGCCTCGGATATGGACTCCAGTGATGATTACATCATGTTCAACATCACTAGGCCTCCTCAAGCAGGGGAGATCATGAAGATGCCAGGTCCAGGAATTACAGGTTCAGAAAAAGGGATTATTTCACTTTCTTTTAATATCTTCTTAGCTCATGCATTTTATTGTGTATTTGCTTATGTGTTATGTCTTGGCGGGTTTTGCATTTTTGTTGTAGGCTATCCTGTAACACGTTTTCTCCAAAAGGATCTCTTCAATTCGATCATCTACTACAGGCATTTTGGCAATGAAGTATTTGATGACTCTTTTGAAGTGGTCCTATCAGATTTCCATGATCCTCCCAATCTCTCAGACCCCCAGGTATAGTGCACTGATGTATTTTGAAGTGTTAATATCAATATTATTCACCCTTTTTGGACAAGTATTTCTTGCATGAAACTTTTTAGGTGTAATTTTCCTTTGAATTTCAGGCGAGGCTCAGATTTCTATCTCTCACCTTTTATTTTTACGTTTGCAGATCATTGTGGTTCAAATTCAGCCTGTCCCAGATCAGCCACCTAAAGAGGTTCCAGGAGCCACCCGGTACCTAGTAGTCAAAGAGACAGATGTGGTGTATCTGACCAAGCAGCAGCTGCATTTTGTTGACTTGGAGTCACCAGACTGTGAGCTTACCTACACTGTCACCACTCCACCTTACTACAGCAACATACATGGGTAGGTGGTTGTACATTTTTGCCTACAATGTATTTTGATATATAGAATAGAATAGAACAGAATATTTTTTATTGTTTAATGCTATACTTTGGATAATACTACTAATACTAAATAGAATAAAGCCTACAAAAATAGTAACAAACAAAAGTTATGTCAAAAGTGACATTTATGTGTTTATATGATTTTGTGTTTCAGTGGTGCTGATGCAGGGAGGCTATTCCTGGTTGACAGCATCCCAAAATTAACAAAGGATCCAAATGCCCCTGTGCTCAGACTTTTTACACAGGTAATATGATTTACCCAGTGTCATTTCTCACAGGTAGTTTAAAGTAAATGTAAATCTAACAGCCTACTTTCCACCACCTAGCATGCTGTCAACTACATGAAGGTGGCCTACATGCCTCCTATCCATGACATCGGCCCCTACCCTCAACACATTCAGTTTGTCCTGTCTGTGACCAGCCAGCAAGGCCGCACCACCACTGGAGTCTGTTTCAACATCACAGTGCTGCCAGTAGACAATCAGACCCCCGAGGTAAGATTGCATTTACCTTAATATGTACTTAAGGTAAAAATTTTTATTGAACAGACATGTGTCTGATGGGTTGTTAAATGGCCGATCCAATGGACGATGTTCCACTTCAACAAAAATGGATGAAGGTCTGTGCAGGAGATGGAGGTAATAATATGGATGGTGTGTTTAACTACATTATCTAGCCAGCAATGTCATGAATGTTAGCCTGCTAAATTGATAATTTGGTTAGTCAAACAACTGTTTGTGGATGTTATCTGCTATAAACTACTGATTTTGTATTTGCTGCTTAATTTAAAACATGTAGCTAAAATGTTGTAATCTGAAAATTGATTTACATTGATGATAAGCAATGCAACTAGGATTCTTTTGCATTTTGCAGTTGAAGCCTTGTGCATTCATGTTACCTCACAGGGATGTGGTTTGTCTCTGTTTTGATGCTTAGATGTGTAGTTTGATTCCTATTCTTGGCGTATCCAGTCTTTGTGACACAATGTGCTTTTACACAATGTATTTTCACATGCTATTAGGACAAGTTGGGACAAGCATTAGTTACTAGCTAAACTTTATTCATTTAACTGCTCTGATTTGCATTAATAGCATTATATTTTTAGATGTTTTGTGCATGTACATTCTGAAAAGAAACGATCTGATAGCAAAGGCAGTTGAGCATGAGTTTGAATAATGCTGCTGACTCTCAGGTGCATGTGAACCAGCTGACGGTGGATGAAGGTGGAGAATGCTGGGTAAGTGTGGACCACTTGCGCCTGACTGATGTGGACTCTCTGGAGGACTCTCTGCGTGTGGAGCTGAAGAGAAGGCCTCAGCATGGAGAGGTGTATCTGGATGGCACCCCTTTGAGTCAGGGCCAGACCTTCACTGTTAGGGACTTGAAAAACCTAAAAGTTAGGTCAGATATGGCAGCATTTTACTCACCATTTTCATTTTTTACTCTGCAATTGTGCCACTTTTTTCCTCAATTCCTATATGTTCATTCTGTCCAAATAGTATAATATTCCACTATTTTAACATTCTTCAGTGTGATGATGTTACTCATGCTCCTCCACAGATATCACCACGATAGTTCAGAGACAGGTCGAGATGACATTGAATGCACAGCCACAGATGGAGTGAATTCAGTTGACTTTGTTTTGCATATTAAGGTAACAGAGTGTACCAAATCTAAAACATACATTCAGATATTTAAACATGTGCATTCATGTTAAACTTGCACATTCATTAACAGGTGACCTTAGTGAATGATGAAGTGCCAGTGCTGGTTCCAGAGTTGAAGCCTGTTCTGGAATGTGCAGAGGGACAGGATGTTGTGATCACTGCAGAGTACATCTATGCAACAGATGCAGATAGTGATGAGAGCAGGCTGACCTATATGATTGCCCGTCAGCCTTATTATGGTGTAGTGCTGAGGAATGGTATTATAGTGGACAGGTTCATTCAAGAGGACATAAAAGCTGGGATCATCACCTATAAACACACAGGTACAAAGGCTAAATCTTTTTTATTTGGCTTTAGACTAACTGCAGTTTTGCAAAATGACATACCAGTATGTGTATTTGTATGTTCGTCATGGTTCTATGGTCTCATCAGCTATATTACTTACCCCATGTTTTGACACAGTGATATAAATTGTATTCCTAAGGACAGGAGATTGGATTGCTTCCTCGTCATGACATCATCACGTTTGTGATCTCCGATGGACAGACAGATGCAGTGCCTGTTTGCTGCTATGAGAGAACTCAAGTGCTTAACAAACCAGCACCTCGCCTAGAGGACTCCCTGCCAGTCTATGACCTCAATGTTACTGTTTATCCTGTGGACAACCAACCACCATCTATTACTATTGGTAACCTTAATTGTCAAGTACAAGTGCAAGTATTTTTATCAATTATTTGCTTGTTTCTAAGTAAAGGTGAAACAATATTTTATTGTGCAAGTGAGAAACTGTACTTACATACATGCATAAAAAATATTGCCATTACATAACTATGCTCTAACTCAGGGTTTGGCAACCCAAATGTTAAGAAGATCCATTTTGTCCTTTCAACAAAAATCAAACCACCTTGGAAGCCACAACGCTTTATGTCCATGTTACCATCTTAGCTATAAATATGTCTCAGTATGTGCTAATGTACTAGAAACAACAACGCAGTCTTACTTTGCTCTGCTTTAAGCTTTACCTCAGCTATAGCCGCTTTTCTTGTATCTCCAGCAGGTTCTCAACGTTTGATTTTTTTTTATGAGGCTGAAGTCAGCTTCTCATTCGCCAGATTTTTGTTCTAAATCTTAAATGGTGCCTGAGGTGCCAGTGTTTGCCAGTTTCTCGTTGCAGATTAAACGTATGAGAAAACCAGCTTATAAATGCAAATAAGTCCATTTGTCTCCTAATTATCGATGTTCGTCTTAAATCTCTCTCTTTGCCTTTTTCGTTAGCTACTAGCTAGGTTGATGTTGTCTGTGTTGCTATGGTGACCAGCAATCTTCAGGGTTAAAGGGTGAATTAGCACTGATATATGTTAAATCCAGCATTTAAGATCATTTATTGTTAAAACTGTATTTGAACGACCAGCAGAGCTTTATTTTACTGCAAAGGAGGATTTTTTTTTTTTTTACCTCAAAATCTAATTCTGCTGCAGAGCCGCAACAGGGCAGTAAAAGAGCTGAATGTTGCCAACTATATATTAAATACTAGACTAACATTAAATTAAACATTGTAACCCTATTTATTATTCAGTTATTAATTCTAAATCTTAAACCATGAATTATTCAGTAACTACAATTAATAATTCAGTAACTCATATGGAAGTCATGCAGTTATAGAGGTGAGGAATTGAAGTGAGGACTTAGAAATCGGTTAGACAGGGAAGTGCATCAGAACAGATTCTTGCACATGTCAGTACTTGTAGTGGACAAAATTATGTAAATACCAGCCAAGACAGAATTTTATGTAATCAGATTACAGTCACAAAAATGAACGCAAACACATCTTTTGTGGATAGTTTTAAGGATCACAAGTACTACACCATACTGGCTCCTTCTAATTGTTCAGAATGATAGTGTCTTCATTCTCCTTTAATAATTATTTCTGTCTCCACAGGTGCAGTGTTTAAAGTGGATGAAGGGGGTTCTGCTGCTATCACTGTGACCCATTTAAGAGCTTCTGACCAGGACACTGTTGTGGAAGACCTGCAGCTCATTCTGATCTCTCCACCACAGTTTGGCTATATTGAGAACATCCTGCCTAGCCCAGGGTTTGAGAAGAGCAACATGGGCATCAGTATTGGTCAGTACTTTTGTAATTTATGTAGCGCTCTATATAGGGATTAGGTAGCCTTTTGAGATTCAGCCTTAAATCTTAGCTAAAATGTAGTATACACTGGAGGTAGTTTCCTAAGATGTGCTGTTCTTTATTAGAACTGTGGGCTCAGAATTTGAGATTTTACATAAATGAAATATTACACTAGATATTCAATATTTGTTAACAGTGTTGGCTTTTACGTGTCGTCTCTCAGCCTCTTTTTCCTATAGGGATGTACTGAATCAACACATAAACTATGTACAGTCCAGGCACCAAAGAACTGAACCCACTACTGACCAGTTCATGCTGTGTGTCTCTGATGGCAAACGCCAGTCTTCTGCAATCCCCTTCTACGTCGTCATCAATCCAACTAATGATGAAGCCCCAGACTTCTTAGCCAGGAACTTTACTGTGAGTTAAAGAATGGTGCTGTAGACAGTCTAATTCGGTGCTGGACTGTGAAGTGTTATATATTCAAAATGCCACATAATGTACATTGTAAATATTTCTACAGTTTGTAGCTTCATTACACAAATTGCAAGTGTATTGTATAATTTGCAACCATAGATTTTCTTGTGCTGTTGCTACTATTGAACTACACTCAACCAGATCTATTATGGAAAGATATTTTAATACATTAAGACATGAAATTAAGTATGAATCACACCATTTAGTATGCATGAGAGTGCTGTTAAATGAAAATGTCCTATGCTCTTTCATACCAGTGAATATTGAAGTGTGCTTTACAGGTCCGAGAGGGAGATATGAAAGAATTGGATCCATCTATTATTAACGCTGTGGATCTGGATGTTCCCAGAGATCGTTTAACCTTCACTATCATTCAGCAGCCCCAGCATGGTGCTATCATGGGCAGGCTTCATGGTAATGAAGTGGCCCATTATAAAAGATCCACCCAAAAGCATGGAACTGAGGTCCTTGTGCAAGACTTCACCATGGACGATCTCAGAAATGGTACTGAAACATGTTGTCTGGTATCATACTTGCAATATTTTGTAGTATACCAAATATTATGGACATACTTCACTCTATATTTAATCCTTGCATTCCCTTAAAATCACAATTATCTGTAATAATTTATAAACAATAGTGTACAAATATTGTCTATGTACAGCACCTGCTTTATTGTACATAGTGTAACCCACCATGGTCTTTAAAGCTGTCCTAGGTAGGTTTTTTTTTTTTTTTTT
>JAILXH010244701.1:4066-22332 GCA_023558415.1 Piaractus mesopotamicus
ATAAGCACATTCTCTGGGTAGACTGATATACAACAGCGATTATTCAGTCATTAATCTCAGTGCTACTGAGCTCTGCTAAAGCCTGAGTAGACTGATAAATCGATGTGATGATCAGTTATTAATCTCAGTGTTACTGGGCTCTTTTGAGGGATGATCAGTCTATTAATCTTCTCAGTCATTGACATGTTTGCGAGTGATAAGCATCAGTGTTGTACAGGACTCCTGCTCAGGGGATTGTGGGAGCAGCATTGTGCAGAAGCAAGCGGTGAGAAAGATTTAAAAAAAAAAAAAAAAAAAAAAAAAATTCAAGAATTTCTAATCTTCATTTAACTGATAACTGAATTTTCCATAAGGATTACAGGATGAAAAATGCTAACAGGTGACAGCAAGGAACAGTGTAAATTAAGTAAATAAATAAATAAATTACCATGTTTTTCCCATGTACTTTATCAATATGTATTCTAAATGTATTCTAAATATGTAACTTTTTTATATATTGTAATTGAATACATTCCTGAATACGTTTAGGACAGTCTGTTCAGTTTTCAGCCATCACTACTTCTTTAAAGTATTTTGCCCAACACTGTCAGTGAGCAGTACTGTCTTGTAGGTTTGATTATTTCTGTATTTTAATCTAACAATATCTCTGAGTAAAATCAAGCCCAAACTATGTCATTAGAAAAGCAGAAATGTTCAACGTGTCTATATGCTGACAAGATTGTAAGAACTCTGTGTGCGCCGTATGCTGACAAAATTGGGTTTTTTATAAACTGGTGTACAGTTTTGAAATGTTTCATTTTGCCAAAGATCCAACATTGTTTGTGGCTGTGTGAATTGTGTGTGCTGTTTCCACAAAATAAGCAGTGTTTAAAAACGTGCTTAAGTTTGGGTAAAACTAGATTCCTTTCCTCATAAATAGACGTAAAAGTAAAATATCATCATTTGAAAACACAAGTACAAGTCCATTACAAATTTACTGGAGTACATCTGAGTAAATGTAACTAGTTACTACACACCTCTGTGTAACAACTGTTTAAACTGCTTTTAAAGGTTGCGTGTGTGTGTGTGTTTGTTTCATTTCTCTTCTAAATCAGCTGTGATCAATTCCTGTATGTCACTGTGAAGAAAAGAACCACCTCCAACATAAAACTTCATCTTTTCAAACTTCTGGCCTCATTGCACCACTGAGCCTCAGTGAACTCAAAGAAAAAGAGTAGCAGACAGTCATCTAGCTGGAAGATGCTGTTTACTGCTGTCGGAGAGAGCAGTCATGCAACCCTTCTCTTTCAGTTAAATTGCTATCAAGTGCAGTATGGTGTCTCTTAGCCTCAGATGTCACATGGCACCGTTGAGGCTGGAACACACGCTCATGTGGGGAAAGTACTGCAGGGCAAGCAGTTTTACACAAATTCATCAGTATTGCCTGTGTGCTCCTCTTTACCGGTAGCTTTCATTGACACTGCTGTGGTCATTCAACAGCTTCCTAATGTGCTGTTTTATCTATGTATTTAAGAAAAAAAAGAAGTCACATTTGAGAACTTGTGCAGGTTTGCAAATCAAAAAATTGGATTGGGTGTCTTTTTCATGGATACAGTCCGTTCAGGGCACAATTCCAGCTGCCAGGTGTTAAGCGTAGTCCACGTGATCATGTGTATTTGGATTGTAACCTTGTAAAATTTTAACTACAATCATTTATACTTGGTAGTTAAATGTGTCTCCGGTTAGTCAATTTGAAATCTGATTGCTACATGATAGATAATATGCAAATCAGCTCATATGCAACAACCAATCACCTCTTTTTTTTTTTGTTCTAGTCAAATGATGTTTGCAATTTTGCATGGCATAATTCACTTCCTTTCCCTGTCTTTATACTTACATTTACAAGAAAATGACTCTTTGGCATAATTAGCCTTCAGTAATTGGCATTGCGTTTATGGACCATGTGGACTAAAACACAATGTATTGTAGCAAGATGGGGCAAAGTAAAGATTAACTGAACTAGCTTGGGCTGCTGAAAGCTACTGAATTAAGTTCACAGTGAGAAAATCACATTAAGAGCTGAACTGGAAGAGCAGCGATGCCTCTATTGAGTGGTGGAAGTCCAGTGAATCCCCCCCCCTATATACAGAACAACAGAGGGAGGTGGGAGGGGTTTTGATTGTTGAATGTAGCTTGGATGCATTTACACTTGTAGAACATCTCTCTGAAATGCATCTCAGACCACCTACTGAAGTTTGGATTGGATTACTATCTGTTTTAAAGGCATCTTTGGTTCGTTTACACCTGAATTTTTATGTGGATAATCAATCAGTCAAGTCAGTCTTTATTTAAACGTGGAATACATTGACGGTGATCCTTATTTACAGTGTAGCCGACCATATACAAAATGTCGGGATGGAAGAGAGAAATAAGAGCGATGCATATTAAATGTTAAAAATAATAATAATCTTAATAGTACAAATTAAGAGTAAAAATCAATCTAATCAGGGTTAATTGAGAAAACTGCAAGGATATCATAACAAAATATGATAACATAAATGACGAGCCAAATAGGGATAAAATAATAAAAATGCTGAAAACAAATTTAAATAATCTCTCTCCAGATTAAATTCTGATACTCAAGATGTATGAAATAACCACGTGTAAACGGGGTCATAGTATCTTTAATTCCCTTGTTCTGTGGCCTCCAACATGCTGCTGTTTTGACATGAGATCTGTAGCAGCATTCTACATAATACATTTAACAAATAGCCATGCGTACCACAGCCGTGCCATCAGTGGCGTAATTAGGATCTTATGAGCCCCAGTGCAAACATAAATAAATAAATAAATACGTTCCAGTGGAGTGTAAACCCCAGAACTCTCTGTGCCTCTGTGCTGGGAGCAAACATCTGTTTACCAGATAGGCCGCTCTGGGTGAGAATTGACTAATAATCTGTCATTCTCCTCATGCAGATGGATTCCACAGACTACTAACCTGACTGAAAATGTAATGCTTATCTTACTGTTTTTAACTGCCTACTGTATGTTGATTGCTATATTTCTGTGTTTGAGATATGTGAGAAATCAGATGTACCAGCCTGAAAGTACTTTCTTGTTCTTTCCAAGCTGTGAGAATATTTCAGTCGAATCGTTTAAGAATACAGAGTAAGTTAATGCAGTATTAGCTGCAGGCGATGTGCCCTGTATTAAATTAGCTGCTCTAGTCAGGCATTTGATGAGACATTTTCCATTTCGCTGTTCTGTTCATGGGTTCATAGAGAGAGACAGTGAGATAGAGGCTCTCACCCTTCCTGATCTCATACTCCAGATAAGATGAGAAGAGTTGATAATACAGTAATGGAGACCCACAGGTTGACGTATGGCCATTTGGAGGTCCTCCCATTAAACCTTCCGATGCAGTTATCATTGATTCTGCCTTGGCACTGGAGAGAATATGGAGTTCATAAAGGAAGACAATAGCTCCTGAATTGTGCCCAGCTTTAAAATTATTGCCTCATAATTGCAGGTTGGCGATTTGCATTCACTCTCTGGCCAGTCCTATTAACCAATTAGACGTGCTTGTTGATTTATGCGTGTGCTGATGGAAGTTGATGGCTTTGTCATGGGCCATATTGACACGTGCTAAATGCCTCCAAGCACTCTTGATTTTTATGGGAGTAGCTCTGGAGACAGGTTAACGTAACAATAATTACCATCTTTATTAATGCTTGAGTGCTGAGAGGGCGCTAATGGAGATTAGCTTGGTCATTTGATTAGAATGATGAGCTCAAAAATAGTTACAGCATTAGAGGGCAATTTTTTAACGTTCAGATTTATCCACTGAGAAGCCCTGGATTTGTGGCGGCTTTATCTGATATGAGGAGAGTCTTGTTAAAATTCTCAGATTACATTGATAACACGGACAGTGAGCCATCTGATGAGTGGTAAACGAAACCTTGAAAACAGTGTGCGGCATGGCCACTGGGATTTACAGCGAAGCCACAGATATATGATTCAGTTTCTTTTCCCTCAACAGAAGGCCCTTTCTGATGCAAAATTGGATGCGTTCCAGATATGCAATCCTGGTGAATTTACACAGTGGCAGAATTTAATTGAGCAGCACTTTGCTTGCCTAGAAGGGGATTATTGAAGTGGTTATTTTCAGCTGAGAGCCAACATTTCAAATCACATACCGCTGCCCTGTATATTAAAGTCTACATATACCTAGCTGAGTACTGATGTAAATTAATCTGACTGAGAACATATATCAGTGATAAGGATGCGTCATTATTTAGCTCCATTGTACTTTCCATCAGTGGTGACCTTCACTGTACCCTTCCTTTTTGAAGGTGGGAAATGCTTAGAAAACAAGTTCTGCTTCAGTTCGCTTTGCATACCATTCTACGGTGATTATTGTGCCATGCATGATATGTTTGGTTGCTTAGGCCTCAGTATGATGATGACTGGTATAATACCAATTTGTAAGATTTTAAAAAAAGTCCATATTGTACTGTGCATTTGCAGTATTGTGTAAAAGTTAGAGACCAACTTTTATGTATTTAATTTCCCGTCAAAACAACCTTTAAGTACAATTTATTATTTTTTCAGTTACAGGAAAAAAAGCAGAATACAAATTACACATAAACCTCAATGACTACATATAATATTCTTTTCAGTATTTAGTGTGTCCACCCTTTGCTTTTTTTATAGCTTCCATTCTTTTTGAAAGACTTGCTTTCAGTTTTTTAAGGAATTCTGCAGGGATATTTTCCATGCCTCCAAAGTTCAGTCTTAGAAGTTGGTTGCATTTTCTACTTCTCACTATTCAAGTAATCCCAAACACATTCACTGTACTTGAGGTCTGGACTGGGTTGGGCCGCTCCATTGTTCTGACAACACCAGCTGTACTTTGTATGATTTACAGATGTTCCATTTTCCTTCAAAGTCAGCTTTATTGTCCTATTTCTCATCACAGATGTGTTGAGAGAGAAATTAAATGTAGTTCCTGCTGGATATCGTGCTGCGTTTGATGTAGAACAGCAGAGCTCAGTGGAGACAGACAATAAATACAATTAAAAACAAACAAACAAACTATACAACCATTCAGCACAGGACAATAGAGAAAACAGACCAGCAGCTAGTCCACAGCAACAGTTAGTCCTTTTCTCAGTAACAGCTTCTTGATAGCTACACATCCTTTCAGACTCATAGCATTGAATTGTTCTTCTCACAGTGGAAGGATGGACTGTGGGTTTTTTCAAATCTGAAGCAACAGTAGAGCTTGATTTTCTCTTACCTCTCAAAAATGAAAGCTTTAAGTACTGCTTGTCTGATGCTGACAGTGTTGGTGGTCTACCAGGCCTTTCACCGTCTCACTGTTAGGAGTTCCATTTTCTCCATATTATTTTAGCATTCTTTGAACTCCAGTTTCGGAAACCGCTGTTTTGTTCACTTATTTTCTGTTGACTTTATCCTTCAAGCGAATTAGCTTTAAGTGGAAATAGTTCCTGAAAAATTGAAAACTTTGTACTTACTGCTTATTTTGACTGAAAAATAAATGAGAGGTACCCTCTGACATTTGCACACTACTGAATATACCAAAAGAGCTGTAATTCAGATTTAAATAACCCTTTTCCAACTTCTGTTTGCCCTTCAGAATTGAAAAGGCTGTTTTTGTTACTGCACATTTAAGATTGACGTGTGTATGATCTCTGTTCTGATTGGCTGCCCTGTATTGTGGGCAGTAATCCAGGCTAAAACACTGTATAACATCAACATGAATGAGTGTCGCTAAACTGATAAGTGGATATATCTAAGTGTGTTGTTTTTTGTGACAGATGTATTGTGGTGGCGCTACTGTCTGGTGCTGGTCTCTAGATGCTCATGAGATGTGGCCATTAGGCCATCAGGTGGATTGTGGGAGGCGTGCGCCCTCAGGAAAAGAGACTTAAATTTTACTTATTGTTGTGTTTGTTGGTTAAAGGCATGTGGTATGTGTTTATGTTGTGGTCACCGTGAGGGCGAAGCGTATTCTTAGTGGGAACCTGCCTCATGCGTTTCTGTCTGGTGGGAATCATGGCCTCCCCTGCGTCTTACTCTGCGCCAGTGCTACAATATATAGAACGGGCTGCTTTTGAAGCTTAGTTACCTTTTGCGCCATATGGACTGGGGAGTGAATGGCATGTTTTGAAACTTTAACAATGTCTATAACGTAGAAACAAACTATTTCAAAAAAGTGGGAAAGGTTTGGTTTCGTATGAAGTGCGCCCTGTAATGTTGTTCTATTTATGCGAAACCATTAGTTATTCATTTTCCTTCATCACTTCAAATGAACAGGGTGTATATGAGAGAGAGTGAGTGCCTTTTAGCTTGATTTGACTGAACAGTGAAGTGGAACAGCTCAGCGTGGCTGCTGATGTCACCAGAGAGTCCTTCCACACATCTCTGTGTCTGTAATTAATCATTAGAGGTGTGCTGCTTTACTGCCTGCTAATGTCCCCTCTACCTTAACAACAACCGCAGGAGAGAAACCCACCCCGTTCCAGCTGCCTTTAATTGCCTTTAACCCATTTACTCAAGATAGTCATAATTATTTTTGACCACGTTTTCCATATTCCCCTCCTATTTCTCATTCATTTTTTAGCTGCCACAGGCTTTATGTTGGGTGGACGAGTATAATAAAAGTGAACATTAAAGGTTACAGGCAGTGATAGAGGCCATTAACTGTGAGAGATAGCTATGACTCAGCCGTGGCCCACGCCCGGTCACTGAAGCTGCCACCTCGGCTCCATTTGCAGCTCGCTTCAGCACGCAGCTCAGTGCATTCAGATGAGGCGGTTGGTGGGGGAGTGGGGGGTGGAGTGAAGGAAGTATCCTCAGCACAGGTACACTGTAACTCTGACTGCAGTGCTGAAATACTGGCTCGGAGGGGACTGGATGTCATTTCATCCGCTGGGACAAGGTCTCTTTTTTGATGCACTGTAGGTTTAGATACGGATGCTATTTATCTGAGTGGTAAACATTTATTTTCTTGGAATCAGAATAAATACCAAGAAATATTAACACTTTACATTGTGATTTTGTCTGTTAGTGTGTTAGCATAACCAGTTTTAAACCTCTTCTTGAGGCAGCCCGGTGTTTATAGTTTCAATCTATACCAGCTAAGCGATACTTCATTAAGTTAACTCATGTGTGCTGTGTGTTAACTCATGTGTGTGTACTGGGGTGCTTTAAGGAGAACCAAACCTGTGTTCTCCTAACTGTCTCACAAAATATCAATATCTTTTTTGAACTATTTGAATTACTTTCATTGTGTTAATGTTTATTATTATTCATTTCAATGTCATATAGTGCTTTCACAAGCAAAATTACACTTACTGCCTAGATTAATAGTTTTAAATGCTTTTCTCAGGAGGCATAAGACTTCTTCACACTACTGTATGACCTACGTAGATCCACAGTATGATTACCAATATACAGATAATGTGAACATGAAATTTAAGTATGTATGATTTCACAGTGCTGCAGCAAGATGTATCATCTATGTGCCACTTTTATGACCGAGTGATTTTGTTTTGTTGTAGGTACCACAGTGATGACGATGACCGCTTTCGATGCAGATGATCCCAACACAGACAATGCTGTTCTGCGCTACATTATTTTGAGGCAATCGCCTGAAAAGCCCTCGCCAAACATGTTCTACATTGACCCAGAGAGAGGTGACATTGTGACTGTCATCTCACCCTCCCTGCTGGACAGAGAGGTACATGCTCCTGCTTGTCTGCTGGCTTTGTTTTAATCACGTTGTTTTAATCTGTTTTCTTACTTAGAGCCTGTGCAACGTGTTACATATCATGTTTATAAGTGGATGAACATGATATCAGCCTTCAGCTATTTACATACATTCTTAAAAATAGGTACCAAAAATGGTTCTTTGGCGCAATGTCATAGAAGTTGGTTGAATTAAGAACTTTTCTATGTATGGAATGGTTTAAGGCGAAGCTCTAGGGGGATACTGGCACCCCTGGAAAATCATTCAGCACCCCCAGTTCATAAATCATATCTTTTTATGCAAAACGTGCATATTCGTAAGTGCTCTGTGTACCTAAGTAGTCTCTCACAGTCAGCGAGAATGCAAAGTAGACTACTCATCAACTAGACCTGTATCAGGCTACTCTAAACTAAAACAGTAAAAGACTGATCTTCACTTTCCTCTCAGATGCTCGCAGAATGAGGCTGGAGTCAAGATCTTTAATAACAAAGGTTTGATCCAAAATCACAGTCAGGGAAACGAAAGCCAGAAGTCAAAAACCAGAGATCCAAAACAAGACAAAAGGGCAAGGCAGAAATCAAGGTCGAGACAGAAAAACAGGTCGTACACAGAAACGGGCAAACAGACAAAATTTAACGCTTGGAATGCTCATAGTAGAGATCATACAGGCAGTTTAAAAACAGGGAAAAACAGGTGTGCATAATCGGAAGTCCGGTGAAGCAGAACGCTGATATGTTGATCGGTTGGAGTCCTGAGTCATGTGAAGCAGCGAGGGGTTCTAGGAATTGTAGTTTGAGGCGGCTGTGTCGGCTGTAGTTGCAGCCGTGACAGTTGCTGCATTGGATTGATTGTGGTTAGCCATTTAAACATGAACCACTTTTTTGTTCGTTCTAAAAATCATTGAAAACATTCAGAACTAAATAGTGAGGATAAGGAGAGTGATAACAACTGCTGCCACCTTGAGTGAGTAACATCCTAGATGTTAGCCAGCAAAGTTTCTGAGCAGAACTAGAGAGATTGTGTAAGAGGGCAGTTATTTCCTCAGTGTTCATACAATACCAGATTTCTGTCTGTTTGAATAAGGAGAGATCTAGAAACTCAAAACTGAAAGCATTAAACATTAAAGTTATTATATTATAGCCATGACTTTCAAGTGTTTTTTTTTTTTTTTTTAGTTAGAACCAATACATTTTGACCCACCACTTTTGGAGATGTGGTGCCACTCCTGCCTCCTTCAGATGTTTCATCATCCCTGTAAAAAACATTCCGCGCCTGCCCTTGGATGGTCCTTTAAATAACTCTTCAGGGAACCAAACGTGGTTCTTCTGCGGCATTGCTCCAAATAACCCTCTACCTCCTTTTTTGAACAACCATTAATTTTAAAAGTGTGTTTCAGATGCTGCTATCTATGGCTAGTCCATGTTTTTTGTTGAATCATCTACCCTTTAGATGCCTTCTAAACGAGGGTCTGAAATTAATTGCTTCTGAGTTGTCATTGTGGGTGTGTAGGCAGGAGCGGTAGGTGTGGGAGAGAATGGGGGGATGTGCGTGGGAGTGTGTGGTGTTAGCAGTGAATGCTAATGAGAGACTGCAGGCAGTGCTTTGCCGTCTCCTAAGCAGAGCGAGACAACAGTATGATTGCTTTTTCAGTGGGGTGACGAATGCGGGAACATCAATTCGGCCCGCTGCTGGAAGAGGAATATTAGCTGTTGTCAGACACTTAGAGCATGGTTTAATTGAGGTTATACACACTTAGCCAACAGTATCGGCTGTGTCCGACAAGACCAGCAGAAAACCCGTCAGCTGGAACAGTGTACAACTCGTATGAGATAAACATCAGCATGCGTGGGTGCGTGTGTGAATGCTCATCAGTCTGAAATGAAAATTGAGGTACTCTGAAAGTATATAAATGCTGTCTGTTTTAATTTATAGTCGTCTGATTTCTTTATAGCGCGACCTGAGTGATATTTACAGACTGCAGAAGCGTAGATGTCTGTAAGGCTCTGCGCTGGTGGAACTTTAGATTGACATGCAGTGTTCCCTTAAGTTCTACTGGAGGTTTTACATTATTCCCATGAGCTCTAGCTCTGTTTCAGACAAGCGCTCATGTGTGTAACATGTGGCACCTGCTCTGCACACCGTGTTCAAGGTGACATCAGGTGCGTTAACTAGAGGCAGGTGTGAATGTATCTGTGTATGTGTGTCTGTAACACTGGAGGCATAAAAATGTGAGGTAACACTGTTAAATAACAGGTGTGGTTTGACCCTAGTTGGCAGCACTTAGCTACATTGTGAGCTTTCAGTGCGTCTGACCTTCCTAAATGCACAGGTCACATTCAAGATTGAACCACTTGTGTATTTTAAGGCTACTCTATCAACTGCATTGACAGCAGATTCAGAAAAAACTGGAAAATCTATTTTGCCACATTGAAATCCTCTCTGCACCCTCTTTGTTCCAAGCATAACATTTTGTCAAGATATGCATTTCTCGGGTATATATGCGGTTTTTTTCTCTCTCCCCGCTTTTCGCCTAGAAAGCCTGGATCAATGGAGGAGTGTAATTTCTGCCAGCTAATACTGATGAGAGTTATTTCAGCATCTGCAGAAGTGCATTCGTATCAGTCATCAAAGAGTTGCCAGGCAAAGTCTGGAAGCCTGGAGTGAGGACACTAGATCAAATCTTTTCAGCCTGCACAAGCAGACACACACATACAGACAGAAAGCAACACACACTGTGGAGAAATGTACTCAGCTTGTTTCATTATCTATCAGCTCCTTTGCCTTTTTAGTGACGCTAAACCCCTTTAGCCCTAAGGGCTGGGGTGAGAGATAAAATTGTAGCAGTATCGTCATGCTTTGGGTGAAAACATAGTATGAATACATGGAGGCCGAATTGAATCTTTAACGTTGTAATCTGTATTAAGCCTATTGATAGCCTAATAGGACAACAAAATCCACTTTTTTTCATTGCCCGTTTTTCCCCTTTCTGTTGAGAAAAGCTGTTAGGCATGATTGGATGGTCTGCACATGGGAGATCAGACATTCAGTTCCACATTCAGGCAGCTGCTGCCATATCAGTAAGATTCCCTGGGCAAGACTCCTAATGTTACATTCACCTAACATTGTAAATCGCCCCAGATAAGCATATCTACTAAATATAGTACAGTGCAAAGTGAGAGATCAAAAGTGACTTTATTTAATTTACAGTCAAAACGGCCATTAAGTAAATTTTTCTGCAGATATTTCTGAAGAGACAAAAATTAATACACTTGCATAACGAAGGGAAAATAAGAAAAAAACAAAAGTCTCCAAAACTGGAGTTCAGGAAATGTTACAAGACATAGACAA
This sequence comes from Piaractus mesopotamicus, assembly GCA_023558415.1. Classification (NCBI taxonomy): domain Eukaryota; kingdom Metazoa; phylum Chordata; class Actinopteri; order Characiformes; family Serrasalmidae; genus Piaractus; species Piaractus mesopotamicus. Next base: position 15,168 of record JAILXH010244701.1, read on the forward strand.
AATAAGACCTTTAACTACCATGCAAGACCTGGTAAACCACCAAAACATTCAGCTGAACGGTTTTCATCTTTAAGAGGGGAGAAAATCAAGCTCCACTTGCTTGAGATTTGAAAAAAAATCCATCAGTGTTTCTGTCCATCCTTCCACTGTGAGAAGACAACTCAACACTATGGGTCTGAAAGGATGTGCAGCTGTCAAAAAAAGAACACTTGCATTTCACAATGGCAGACCACTCCAGAGTCCAGACCTCAGCATCAGCGATTTAGATTAGATTCTTTATTGTCTTCCCAAGAGGAAATTTGTTTTACAGTCTTACATTGTTCTGGGACATACAGGATCAGAAAAGTACATACATTTGAATAAACACTATCAAAACAAACATAAAGTAAAGGCAACAAGACTCATCCATAAAGCACATTTAAACATATGAGGCCTATACATCACTTACTTCCTTTGAAAGTGTGTATTAGAACATCTGTTTTAAGACTTTTTTTCTGACACTGAAACATTACGGTAAGAGGACGTTTTTCGAGTGTTTTGCATTATTAAAAATACTAAATTACAAAGTGTAAATTTCATTAGATAAAGCAAAGTCTAAAAACCTAATTAGCTCAATGTATCATTATCACAACACTTTGTTCAAAGCTTTAAAATCACAATAGAATCATACTGTTGTCCAGGTCTTCTGACTGTATTGTGGGACCTCTAATAATTTCTGCCTCCACTAAGGATCTATATTTGTGTCTCTATTTCATTTTCTCGCCTTCATAGAAACATAACTTCCACATTAGTTTCATAGTAGTTACCAAGAAATTTTTAGATGTTACAGAATAATAAGGCTTATGATTAATAACTAAATAATAAATCTAGGGCTGATGAAGGAACAGTTTTTGTTGTTGCCTAAATTTGATCAATGAATGTGCACACGTACAGTATATAATACATGCACACACATGCATCTAGCCACCACATGTCATGAGGCAGATGCAGGGTGGGTCAGGTGTGTGTGTGTGTGTGTGTGTGTGTGTGTGCTCTCTATGCTGTCATTCAGAACGGCATGCATGAGTAATGATGTGTTTGATGTGAGTGTTTAAAGCCTCTGCTTCCTGATGTTCCCCAGCAGCCGTGATTAATTGAATAGAACTCTGCTGCCAAAGCTTTCCACACCACTAAATCATTTATATTCTCCACCAAAGTTAGCAGAACACACTGGCCTGGCTGTATTCAGTGACCCTTTCCTCTGTCAGAATACTATAACTCGCCTTATCTAGGGTCAACATCCATGGTCAGTGTTCACAGCACAGTTGACAAATTTTTCATACTCTGTATCCTCCATTTTTCATAAAAAAGACTTCATACAAGACCCCGGCAGTGTCTGTATCTAAAACAAAGACGGCAGACTGGGTTCAATTATTTCTTGTTTGCAGTGGTAAAAGTACTTTTTGTAATGTGTGTTAAATTACTCTTGTCATTGCATATTGAAGTATGTATGTATGTCATTGTAAATCCAATTAAACGCCCCAAATAAAAGTGCTTTTCACTGCCAAAAAAACATGTTATTTCACTGTCTAATTGGTGTAATTTACTGCTCCTAAAGCAGCCATGGTAAGTTTACAGATGCTGCTGTAGTTCATTTTATGCATACTAACTTGTAGCTCCCAATAGAACCTTATAACTGAATCATAAAACTTGAATGAAATATCATTGCATTCCAAGCCTTTGTCATGCTGCTAATCAACAGTCTGCAAATGCTGTTGCTCAAAAATCCCCAACCGTTCCACAAACAGAAAATATAATGGATAAAGCCTATAAATCTGAATGACTTCCAAAAATAAGGCGAATGGATAGATTTGATTTGGCTGCTCATTTGTCACTCAGTACACAATTATACAAACATAATCTATCAACATGTTCTTCTGAGCCTGGAAGCATCCCATACTTTAGAGCTTGTTTATTTGTTTGTTCGTTGTTTATTTTTGTGCAGGGTATCTGGAATATAAGAAATGTGTTGAAGTAAGTCAGTTTGTCTTTCACTGTGCAGCCGTATGCGAGCATGCAAATCAGTATGCAAATCAGAAATAGCCAAGTAAAGTCCACATCTTCTGAGCAACCGCTTAAGTACAGCAGCGAAGTAGAGGGACTCTGTTAGTCTCCGCCACTGCAAGAGTGATCATGTTCACCTCTCACTGATTCGTTATATTTTCTAATGGTTTATTCAGGAGCCCACATTACTGATCTCACACAGTCTCTAAATTGATGTATGACACTGTGAGCTGGGGATAATCGCAGTAAGAACAGCGTGTTTCTGTCACACTAGTCTCCTCATTAAACCACTGCAACGCGCATCCCACTGCGGAAAGGTCGACTAGAGTCACTCTTCTGATTAGGCACCTGTATCTTTACTACAGAGCTGCAGGTGTAGAGAACCATTGCTAAGAGTGCACACAACTAAACAGAGCTTACTTTTTTGTTGCTTGTAACTTTATGTGGCCATTTTGTTGTGCTTGTACTGTGGCGCCATAGAAAAACTGGTGAAAATTTTATATCAGTGAATGGCATTTTTATTTACTGACAAATCCCAGTAAATCGACTCATACCATACTGTGCAAAAGTTACAGACTAACCTTAATTTATTTACTTAGCAGTCAGAACAGCTATTACGTATGTTAGGTACGTTTCAGGACATATTTCTGAGGAGATTAGATATAAAATAATCTAATCCCGGATGAGCCCCCAGATGTTACACTCCCACAAAAGGCTATGGTCTAGAGGTGAGTGTGGGCACAGTAACTGTGGAGTGAGTGGATGGAAATGGCTAGTCAGTAAGGTAACCAACCAGTTACTGCTGTAATTGTCATTGTTAACCCTTTGTTTACTGGACAACATTAATGTTGTTCTCAGTGTTTTGAGCTGGTTAGCCCTGGGAGGAAGAGCAGCTTTGAACGTGCACGCACTTACATTGCTAGTCTAGACACACCAGTTTAGAGACGGGTACCACCCCCTGTGTTTTTGTTATAGCTTAGCCTAGAGTAGCAGCTAGCTGTGTGGTTCCTGCTAGTTAGATAAGATGCTTAAAATCGTGCCTAGTGAAGTTCTTTTTATTATTTTCTCTTTTTGGTGCCATCTGTGTTCTCTCACAGGTTGGCTCAGCCCTCTGACACCCCAGTTTTCTTGTCTATCAGTATCTGTATACCTTTGGGATTGTTTTGTGTTTTTGTGGCGTCTTCTCGTTTTGTGACTGTGTTTATTAACAAACACGCGAGTATGGTAACTGGTTGGTTACTTCGCTGGCTAGCCATTTTCATCCACCTACTCCACATAGTACTGTCCCCATACTCACCTCAAGTTGCTTTTTGTGGGAACGTTGCACAAGGAAGGGGAAAGTTAAAAAAAAAAAGAAAAAAAAAGAAAGAAAGTTAAAGTTTAGGTTTAGGTTAAGTTAAAAACAAAAGTTTCCAAAACTGGAAAAAATCTGGAATGATCATTAAAAGACAGAAAAATGAGACTCTAACAACGTTGCAAGCCTTTCAGTATTTTTATAATTGGTTTAAGCTTTTCTAATGTCTAGATCAGAGGTGTTGAACTCTGGTCCTGCAAGGCCGAATCCATCCTCAGTTAAATACCTTGATAAGTGTGTTAGAGCAGGCTTGTGATCTCACTGTGTTGGACTCGTGCTCTTCACGATGTGAGTAAGAGACCCCTGATTTGTCACCTTCATCTAAATGCATCAGTGCATTTTTACACTCCCTTTGACTAATCATGAACTTCATGCTTTTTTGATCCCATACAGTGTATAACGTATTGACATCTAGCGCAGTAGGTAGACTCTCGAGTTGAATGTAGTCAAGTGTCTGAGGGAAAACTGGAGGTATTAGTGGGAGGTGCTTGGGTCAGTCTCTGCAGTGGACAGTCTGCTAGTGCTGGCTTTTCCTGAGTGTCTGATTCACTGAATAGCAACCAGTCTGTAGACACAATACCTGCCTCTTTCATACCATATGCCCAAATGACAGAAGCTAAATGAATGTGTGAAACACACAGCATCAGCACAGGGGTCTTACGAACAGGATCTGCCAGGCTCTGGTAACAAGACATTGCACTGAATGTGTTTTGGGGGTTGCATTTTGCATGGAAAGTCTTGTAGTTCAGTTATGTAAAAGATGATGTCTTTGCAGATTTTATGTGACAAGTTCAATCATTTTTTGGATGATTATGGTAGAAAGCACTAGCCCAGCAGCCACTCAGGATTGTATCGTGTTGTCTTCTTTTGGGATTTTATGTCTGAAAGAGCAATAGCCTATGTGGACGGAAGATATCCAGAAGAGATCATTGCCAGGATAGAAATGCTTTAAAATAGTATTTATTTGCATGACGCTGAGCAGAAGGATACAGTAATTGGTTGGTAATTAGCTTAGTTAATTCAGAACCTGCACCTGTTTGAAGCACCTGCTGTTATATAATTTGTATCCTTCGTTTTCTCAGGTGTTTCCTTTGTTTCAGCAGTTACCTATAAGTCTTCTTGTGCTTGTTGAATTGTATTGTACCAGCCTGTTTCTCCAAAATGGGCAACATTCTTATGTTAGAAATGACTGCGATTTGAATTATTTCTTGGTAACACATGACTGAAGAGTCTACATTACATCTACACAGGAGGTCTACATTAGTCATTCTTGATACCCGACATAAACCTACGTAAACACTTTTTTTCCAATGAGCATTGCTTCAATTCATTAGCTGCTTTTGCTATTTTTGTCATATCACGTAAACAAGAGTTATGACAACTGATGCTTTTTGGAATAAGCCTTTATAAATGTCTATATAGGTTCATGTTAGTTGTCATGAAATGCTTATGTGAGTGTTATGAACACTGCCCCTCAGTAAAGTGTTACCTTTTTCTTTTTAACTCCACTAGAAGTGTGGAAATAGATCCAAGAATATTAATATTTCTTTCCTCAATGAAGCAACATAATCACAATAGGCTCAATTTTTATTCCACCAAAATCTGACATCATTAGAACTTATTAGCGCATACAACATACAGGGGTAGTAACTCCCACCTCATTATGTTACTGTGTTATAAGCAGACTGCTGATCAGGGTATTTTTATTACTGTCATGTTAGTATAAGATCTCATGGGGCACATGAGGAACACCCACTCTGCTTTGCAGCACCTCCTGCAGTCAGTAGGAGCCAAATCAAACTACATGCTGTTGAATGTTTTTCTTACAGCCGCCTTGGAAAACTAACTACTGTTATTTTTTTAGGCAATGTTTGATGCTGCCCCCCGAAGAATGAATAAAACTGCCACAGAGTAAAACTCATTGCCTTGACCAGGTCTTGTGGATTGTAATCAATCCTCTATTTGGCTGTCAAACATTGTGCTGGATAGCAATCAATCCTGTGATTGGCTGCCAAACACTGACATCACTACAGATGTAGAGAAAATGGCCATTGACAATCAATTTACATAGAGAGCTACACTGCAATCTAGCGCTCAGGCAGTAGGGGAGGCAATCCAAAAATAGAGTAGATTGCCCTTGAAATTTCACAGGGAGGCAAACAGCACACTAAGAAGAAATTGGAACTGGAATGTTCTCTAGTTCTAGTTTTGTTATGTAGCTGCTTTCAGTCAAGGAGGATATTTGTGTTTAATGAAGGCACTGCGCAGTATTCACTCAACTTAAGGAAAGGGTGGAGATTTACAGTAAAATTTTAGGAATGAATGTGAAAAGAAGAAAAACACTTACCCTTAAATAAGATAAAAGATTTTTCCATCTGTGCAGATAAATGTTAAGACGTGAGATCACTGAGATAAATGTGTGATTCTGTGCAGAGGTTTTCTGTCCAGAACATTGATTTATGTATTCTGCTGTTATGTCATAAGCTGAGTAAAGACTAATATGAAGAATTTGTTTACTTTTGGATCTCGTTTCTTCTTTTGCATTATACAGTACTGGGCAAATGTAAGAGACCTCCCTTTCATTTATTTAATTTCTAGTCAGAACAGCCATTAAGAACAAGTTATTCATTTTTGAGCATCAGGCACAAAGCAGAAAACATTATATTTGTATATACATAAAAACAGAAAATTAACAGATGCTTAAACATCTAAATATAATATTAAGAAAAATATATAGTTTCCTTTATTTTTGTCCATGCATTGCTTGTAAGCACCAAAGTCCAGGGATCTCATCTAAGGGTTAAAGTGGCAGTAGGGTGCACAAAGGTGAAGAGTAAATTCGATATTACACTTAGTGTTGGAGGCTTTTGTGTAATTTTCTATTAAATAGGTGTTTTCTTCTTTATTCCAACACTGAAAAATGAATAACTTGTACTTAATGGTCTTTTTGACCGTAAAGTATGTAGCGTAGGTACCCCTGTTATCGGCCACCTCAAAACAAATCATCGGGAATCGAAGCTAACTGTAAAAAAATGAAAGCACTTTACTCACCCAAATCAATGTTTTTCGGTTGAGATACATGTGTAGATTAATGTCCAAGAGTCATTTGACATGATGAGAAAACAGTTTTTTCAATAATAACGTTTTTGTTTACTTTGACACTAGTATCGCTAGAATGACTGGGGTCCCCCAATATTCACTTCCAGTTTTCCGTAACTCATCTTTTAGCCTAAAATTCAGCGTATAAAATAGTAAAAAAAAAAAAAAAAAACATAAAATATATGTATATATTTATTAGTAAATGTGACGTTATTGTATTGTTTCATTATTCAACTTGATTTGCTTGTTTAACTAAGTATGGAGCACAGCTCTTTGCTGCGTGCCTGATTGTGCCAGTCAAATGAGAAATCGCGTTTACGCATCATTCCTACCAGATTCAGTGGTTTACAATGGTTTACAATGAGGTTAAGTTTGTCCTCTGTGGGCTCCCTTACGCCAAATACGTAACACCACCATGGCGGCAAACTTTTTTTTTACCTCAGAGCAGAGAAAGCTAACCGATAAGAGAACTTTCTACACAGACGAATATCCATCACGGAATGAAATGAGCTGTGTGTTCCACGCGGTGTTTATTAGCGATACTCAAATATTGTTTTCAAATATGATTTTTTGCTAGAACAAAGTTTAAATGCCCTTGTAAGGCGGGAGCTTATGTGTTTTAAATTTCGCCTGCGCAATTGGTGGAGAGAGAGAGAGAGAGATGAAATG
>JAILXH010244737.1:12356-26621 GCA_023558415.1 Piaractus mesopotamicus
CATCATCTCAAAGATTTGCAAGATATGAAGTGACCTGGTTATGACCCTGTTTAACAAATAAAAAAATGTCAGTTATGTTGCACGTCTGGTGTGCTGTCCTTATCGAGACGCTTGTATTGTGATCTGTATCAAATTATGAAGTTGTGCCAATACTCAGCTTAGTGAAAGCAATGAGAGAGCTCAAGGAAAGAGAAACACTTGAGTCAATTTTGCTTTCTCTCTCCTGACCGGGAGAGCTAAAAGGGGGATAACAGAAACGGAAGACTAGCTTGTTTGTATGTGCGAGTGAGGCCCAGAAATATCCTGTGCGTGCCTCCTCTCTCCATTGCCCATTGTCAGGAACACAACAGCTTCTTGGTAATAAACGTGGCCTCCTACACAGAAGCTGAGGAGTTGGCTACTGGCCCCAAGGCGTGTCCAAGCCCCTGTCCTTCTGCATCAGAACCATACTGTAAATACATTGTTGTGTCAATTTAGCTCATTGAAACTGCCTCAGTGTGTGCACACACAAGGTGTGTTTTGTTCCAGCAGATGAATGTCGAAAGTTTTGAACCCATTTTTTGTGAAAATTTGCATTTGCGCAAGCTGTTTTTGTGTTTGTGTATATACGTAAGCCACGTCAAAGGCTGCAGGGAGGTCTTTTTGGGGGAAAGGTCAGCAGTGGTGGGAGACCTTGGCCATGAGGTCAGAGACCATGAATAGAAATGCAAGGTGGCAGGCCCTTTACCAGGCCCCCACTTACCTTTCAACAAAGGGAAAACAAAAACAGAGCTTTGACCACAAAAGCTAACTTTGAACCGAGTTGAAAAGCCCCAATATACATTGTTTAGTGTGTCTGACAATGACAAAAGATATTGTAGTCCATACAGTCATAATGTTAAGACTGTACATTATATATTCCAACATATTGGTCATTGCTTGCACTGTTAATAGCAAGTCCTCTAACAGAATCAGAAAGACATAAACAAACAAGGAATTTACTGTTACATGGACTGTAATTAAATCTTGAGAAACATATTAATTGTTTATTTGCTTACAAAACATATATGCAAACTTGTCTCCTTTTGGCAAAATTCTCCGCTTTGAATGCTGTACATGCCATTTACATGAATCTTCAGGGTAATTATTCAGATAATTTTTATTGGCCAGCCAAAACTAAGAAAACATTACTTAAACGTGGAATGAGAAACATTAATTTCTTGAGTTGTGAAGTTGGTTTCTTTTTCACATTTTCAGATTTCTTTCATAAATAGCTTTTGATCAGTGGGTGCAAAAAGGGTTAATATGTGTAAGTTATTGTTGGGACCAAGACACCAGCTACCATCTAGCTTGCACCTGAAATGTTGTAGAACATGTTGATTTCTGTCTCTCTAACCACTTTGAGAGCTAAACAACCATCTACAAATTACATCGCAGGTGGTAATCATTGGTGTCCAAGTCCCTTATGGACTATGGATTTTTTACTGTTCATGATTTTTTGTGTCTGATAAAAAAAGGAAGAACCACAACAAAATCGAGTAATTGAGTCTCAGTAACTGACTTTTGATGGAATAGGGAGTATGTGCTCAGTATTGTGCTTCCTCATATTACTCTCCCACAAAGTGAAGCTGGGTAATTTCTGCCTTTATGAAATGAACAAGTAATGTAGAAACTAACAAAGCTGACAATAAATTTGTACTCTGTTGAACACCCACAGTTATTACGCATGCTTCATAATAATTAATCACCTTCTAAACCTTGCCTTTCATAGTCTGGTACATGAGTAGTTGCAGCACCCAAATGGAATTTTGATACAACTCTTGCTTTTGGATTATAGCCGTGCATCCATACTGGCCCATGTGCACATGCAGATCCAAAGATTGTTTTGTTTAGGTAACATTTAAGCATGAAAATAACTTGACACATACTGCATCTGGACCCTGTCTTTTGGAAGCAGTTTGAATGTGTCCAAAGAGAACATTCGGGAACCTTGCCTGCTGCGTCCTTAGAATAACCCAGATATTACAGCTGGTATCAAGATTAGTAAGATGAGACTAATGTATCATGGACTCTGTTGAATGCACTCATCATAACACCTAAAATAAGTTATGTAAACTGGTCCGCCCAGTTTCACAGCTTTCAGGGTTATTTGTCGTTCTACTTTTTAGAAGTTGACCTTTTTTTTTTATTTTACTAATATTTTATTTTTCTCTCCCACCTTAGTCAGAGCAAACTTTCATAAAGTCATATGGCTGTCCACTATCACACAGCACTACCTCTCAACTGACAAAGCAAAGGCTCACATTACTTCCCCAATCCTTATACACTTTTTGAGAGCAGCATTGCCGAGCAACATGCTCAGAGGAGAGTGCTGACTTTTTAACTGATTGGTGCTTTGCACATTGATAAGATGGGATACACACCCCATTTCTATATATAAAATAATGTTAATGGTAACCACAAGCAACAGCAATACTATAATCTATTCATATGTGCATTTAAACACTTTTTTTCGCTACAAGCTCTACATATTAGATGATCTTGATGTTGGCAGTGACATACTTTGCCTTCTGATAGACCTGCTTAATTCCAGTAAAATATCTATCAATATATTATGATAATACAATTATAGAAAATACTATAATTTGACTCATATAACTAGAGATGGCACAATACCCCTTTTGCTTTTCCGATACGATATTTAAGACAAGCAGCTTTTAAAAATAAAACATATCAGTGTTGGGCGACACCAATACTGATATGTTTTATTTTTAAAAGCTGCTCGACTATTGACATTTTGGTGAAATACTGCAAAGATTACGGATATGAAACATTATTAGTATAAACCCAGACAATAATAGCAGTGTATTTCAGGAATAAATGCAAAAAATTCTGGTGTAATTTCTCAAGAAACAGGATGAAGTCCCTCATCAGCTATGCAAGCACGGTGCTTATGAAACTGCAGGTCAATCATGTGACATTCAAATTTCAAGATGTTTAAAGCATCTTATAAAGAGTAAAAAGCATCTTCAAAGACCTTCAAAGCTTAGAGTATGGAGATGGATTTTTACAAGAGTAATAACTAGCAGTCCTGTAACTTATGTGTCCTACAATGTCCTAAATATCCTAAAATGTTCTACAAATGAAAAATCCTGGATTCTGTTGATTCAAAGATGCCCAGTGAAAATGGTCAGCCACTCTTCTTTATGTCTTTAGCATTCCTTTGCCAGAGATACATTAAACAACTCCAGCAGCATATGAGGAGTAATTGTTGGTCATGGTCAGTGATTTATGGCCTGTAATTTTATCCTGTGTTAATAAACTTGCATGTAGCACAGCTTGATTGCTTGCATACAGCAGTACCGCAGTCGCTCCCTGCCAGGTTGTTTACCTGACTTATAAACAGCATTGTTTTTTCTTGTATGTAGAAAGTTTATAGTTCAATATACTTTTGGATTTTCTACTTTCACACAGGGTGTGTAAGTACAAGACAAAAGGCTGGTGGGTTGAAATTTGAGAGCGACATTTATAACATATATGGCACACCTATGCCCTAACAGAGAGATAAAACACCTTAACATAGTGACGTCACTGCATCAAGCTGATGTTTGGGTACATTTGTTTTTTCTTTTTTTGTTTTTTTTTAGTATTATGAGGAAGCAATGCATCCTGATGATTTGCTACTAATACTAAATCAGGTGTGCTAAGCCTGCAGGTCTACCCCTCTGCATAGTTTTGGACTAGATTGCAACGGTTTTGCAGATGTCTGTACTTAAGTTTGTGCGTGAAGTCTTTACCAAATCATTAGTTAACTCCAGTTTCAAATGATCCCTTTTCTAAATTTGGTTGCACCACAGATCTTTGTCATGTCTTAACTAGTAACAACTCATGCATACATCGCTTTAACATGGTAACGTGTTCATAACCAGTCTATAAACCTGCCACCATGGCAGCTGACTTTTTCTATGGAAAAAATATCCCGAATAAAAGAGAACAGTGTGTACAAGTTGAACTGAATAGCTACAATTATTCAGTTTTATTGTCCATTTGTTCTTTAATATTTCCTTTGTGACAAGCAAGAATGCAGCTTTTTAAGCAATGGTTTCTGGTTAACCAAACACGTCAGCGGCATAGTATAAACATTTCAGCAGCCTATGGATTTAACTAGTACGCTGAGTTTAGGATACATTCGAATTTAACTTAGCAAACGCCATTTGTTAATGACAGATGCATTGAAAATCATTATACAATGGCATCTTGGTATCTTAGCCAAATTGTAATTAAACTGCCTAGAGTTCTGCATTCCTATATACCAGTAACAATATCTTGACTTGGATATGAATTCCAGAATGCTTTTTTTGATACCTCCTTTTAAATACAAAAACATTCTATATAAAACATTACATTTTTCTGTCTGTGGTAAAAATTCCAGACTACATTTCCGGTCACAATGTCCTGTCCTCTGCCTCGGAATAATCCCAACATACGACAGTGTTGTTTTATGGTGCCCAATATACAACACTGCTGGTGTTATGCCATAAGCAAATTAATATTATATTTTGGCTGCCAGTCACCATTTTAGATTTAGGAACTTACTGGCTGACTGTCGCTGACAAGACTGAGTACTTAGGTGTTGAAATTTGTGTTCAGTGACAGATTTTTTTATGGCATTAAAGTATTTATTGGCATCATTAAAGTATTGAAATTTAGATACCTAGTTTTAATAGTGGTGCTTGTATTGTGCTGCCTATCGTATTGTGAAGGTGCAGCCTAAACAGAATGCAATGTTGTCTTGCAGTGCCCAAGTTTTTAACAGTACTCTTGCTCCACAGAGTGATGTGCTTCATGCCCATCTGCCTAAATGTCACCAAAAACAAAGGGCAGCTTGGCTGTGTTTAGGTTTCAATAGGCAAATGATGAGCCAAGGCATCAGAGGATGACAGTGAGTCAGGCATCATGAAATGCTCATTTCTTGTAAGTGACCTTTTAGCTTCCTCCTAAAAATTTACCCCCCTCCATCAGCTGGTTGCTTTTTCTTTCTTTTTCTGCCTGGGGCATGTGCTTCTGTTCCATAGCTAGGCTTGCAGGACATTAGATAGAGGCATAGCTTGTGTCTTCAGCCTTATCAAAGGCTATGTGTAAAATATACAAAGTAACCGAATAGTTAGAAAGTCACTTTACTAGCATTTGTTTTATTGAATAAATTGAAAATGTCAGTGGCTCAGTTTCTTGAAAACCAGGTGAGGTTTCTAGGAAGTAAATTGTGACTTCAGGTCCAGCGTTTAAGTAAGAGTTGCTGCCTAGTTAATATTTTTTTTAATATATAAATTTTGTGGAAATGATGCAGGCTGTGAAGCATGACTGTTATCAGCACTCACCATGCAAATGCATCCTAACCACAGGAGTGATAAAATGCCTTTTTTTTTCTTTAAGGCAGAGTGAAGAGGTGGAATTTCATAAGTTTTAGCCCAAAACTGGTAAAAGCAACATGAAAGCAACATGATCTTTATTTGCCTCAGATTAGTTTAGTTAACCACTAGGTGGTGACAGAACGTCATTACGGTTATATCTGACACTGTAAGAAGAAAAACACATTAGTGTGTGTGTGTGTGTGTGTGTGTGTGTGCGCTGCACTCTGTGTTTATAGGATAATCTTGACAGAAAATGCTCTTGTGCTGTATTTACTGACAAGGGTCTTTGCACAGTGCTGAGCAACTTTGTTTCCTTAGGTAGAAAAAGAGGAAGTCTGAGACAACACAGTTTGGATTTGTTGCTTTAATTTTAAGCCTGCTGTAGTTCACGCAGAGGTCTTCAACCTCAGGCAAAAGAAGTATGCATGACATTCATATGCATTATCACATGTGGTTCTATGGCTGTAGCAGAGGCAAACCACCCTCTTCCTTTTCCCCTTTATTTTAGCCCTCCACACGCAAAGCTCAGTGTTCACTCATAAGGGAAATTTCCCTTGCGCTTTAGTGGTGGTGGCCAATATAAAGAGACTGTAATGTTGTTGTGATAAATTCCATCACAGTGCAAAATTCTCAGCATATAGTGGGTATCAGCAATAGAGCACTGCTAGAAGTAGCATAAAAAAGACATTTACAATGACAACCAGTAACTGTTTAAACTGTAACAAGCAGCTGATCGGATGTCAGTCCATTTTGCCATTATCATACTTCGTTAACTCCTTAAAATCTCAGGCTTATTATATCGTAAGACTTATTGTTCAGTAACTACTATAAACAGTTGCCTGATCGCAGGAAGGAAACAGGTTTATTAAGGCTCTTCATAGGTTTTACAAAAACAACAGTTCAGACTTCTGATTTGGTGCTTTAACACATTTGGAGGCAGTGAGTAATGTTTGTTTATTTGAACTCAGGCTAAATGAGAGCTACCTATGGAATAAAGTCTCAAAAGCTAGTAAACAAGACAGCTAATGAGCCAATGTGACCATTTTAGCCTTTAATAGCTGCATACAGTTAAGGAAAAAAGACTAATTGCTCTTTGGAATCATGGACATGGAAATTAATCATCAGATAAAATGTCATAATCGTGACAGGCCTAGTAATTACAAGGACTACATTGCAAAGTGGCTGAGTTATTCTTCAGTTATAGAAATGTGTAATAGAAGTTTAGAGCATTTAAGAGGTAAATTTATTTGGTCCTTCTGTTCCATCTTTAATAGTTTATTTAAAAAAAAAAATCTTTCTACTCAATTCTTTATAGGATTTATGGAAAAAAAACTACTGTTTTGCTGGTGTGGTTATATTCCAGCTTGCTCTCAAACCTCAAAAATGAATGTATGCAAAAGTTTGAACATCTCTAGACAAATTACATGTTTTGGTCATTTTCGAAGTGAAATTAAGTTAATAAATCCTCTACAAGGAACAGCTATATCATTTTTCTGCAAATTTTAGTACACAATTTCTGTATATGTAGAAGTTTAACATATTGGAAAACATAAAAGCTGCCATACCTTTTGTGCAGGCCAGATTTTCCGTTTTTTTCTGTGGTTGTTTTTTTTTTTTTTGTTTTGTTTTGCCTGCGACAGTAAATGCAACTTATAAACAACAGTTGTGCATTAAAATGTGCAAAAGTGTGCTCTCTGGAAAGCACATATACTTATTAGAATACAAAATATGTAATTTGACCAGGGGTGCCTAAACATTCACATACGACTGTACATATAGATGATATTTTTTTTGCCATATCACCTAGCCTCATTTTACCTATATGGCTTACAGCTGCGTGTATATAAGCTAATATACACATTCACCCAGCGTGTGCTTTGCTCATCCATTCTGTCCAGTGATTCAGCAGATGCCCACCCCAGCCTCCTCGAGACACACAGTAGTTCCCTCAGATAAGAGGAAAGATCACTCTAGGAAAGGGGTCCGGGAAACCAAAGGGACCTTATTGTTCCTGCCTGGGGATGGCGGACAGCACTTGAGTAATTTAGGGGAAGTGGAGGCGGAGGAAGAAGGGAGCTTTGGAGACAACAAGGCTTCATGACTAAGGGTTTCCCTGTGAGTGTCTCTCTCTCTCTCTATCTCTCTTTCTCTCTCTCCGTGTGGCTCCGGGTCACGAGCGGTTGTGGCTCTCTCTCCAGGAGCACAGCCTCCTTAAAGAGTGCTGATATGAAAGCGCTCTCAGAGCTGTGTTTGGACAGCAGGGGGGTGCATGCTGATCTGAGGACCCAAGCTGCCGCTAGCATGGACACTGGATCTTAGCAGTAAATAAGAGCGGTTTACCAGTTTGCAGCATTGCCAGTGTTTATTCTTCAGTTGTGCTTGGTTGCAGTGGTGCATTGTGGATCATATGGTACAGCTAAGCTTGTTTTTATTTGTTTATTAATTTATTTATTTAAATTGTTTATTTTGTTCGTGAAGTAGGGCATAGTCAAGATGTTAGGCATAATTTGATAACAGGGATCAGCCATGCGGTTGAATAAACACTTTGTTTTTGAGTAAACTAAGTTGAACAAGACATGCGATTTGGAATTGAATATAAAGTATTTAACAGTTACATGTGGAAAAAATGTGAGATTATTTGTAAACGCATGTGGTTTTTGCACACTTCACTTGTGTAAGGGAGTGTAGGTTCTTGTTATGTGTTTAGTGAGTTTGGAATGCATCTAGGTCGTGTTTTTTATATCATTATTATTTGTGGTTGTATGGATATGGACAAAGCTCATATCTAAGGCATCAGCTAAGTGATATCAGCACTGTATACGGCCACACGCGCAGAAAAACACACACTATGCACTCTAACCCTAAAAGCCAGCATGATGACCTGACCATCTGTTTTGCCTCTCGGCTTAATCACTGACTGCGTAGTACAGTATTGGCTTGTTTCTACTAATGCCAGCGCTCTCTAATCAGCCAGCTCTTAGAATGAAATACATTTCCTTTGAACATGCTTAGTTATGTCTAACATGAAATGTTGTGTTTTCCTAATTGGGTCACCGTATTACTGTTTTCCTGGCTCTAGAAGCATAAAAATTGTTTTCTGTAGGCTACTATTAATGTGTGACATTTTGCCACGTGTAACCTCTCACAGACAGCGTAGTGTGGAAAAATAGCCTCTATAAATAAGCTGTATGTTATTGTTGCCATGCACCTGTTGCAGTGTTTTCACCTCTGTGAGGGGCTGTGTGGCTGTAACCACGCAGGATTCTGATCACCTACACCACTACCTTCACAGAGGCCCCTCCTGTCACTCACACCACTCTTCTTGTCTCCTGTGCTTCTCTTCCAGATTCTCGGTCCACCCTCGGCCCGGCGCGGGGAAATGTAGAGCGCAGCGCGTGGAAGATACCCGGATCACTTTCAGCACTTTCTGCACAAAGAGGTAATTGTGACCACGTCGTCCGAGATAAATAAATAGAGACGTAGAAAGGCTGTGGAGAATGCACCATTCATCCGGGTCTCTGACCACGGTTCAACCCACTGGAGGTTCTGTTTGGAAATTTCTGAGGGACATTTATGCGTAAATGTTGCCAAGGTCACTGAAAAGGTTAACATTTAGACATTATCCTGTTCGATTGTAACGAAATTATTACGTATTTCATTACATAGCAATAAATTACATTTACATTAGATCTACATCGACAGCTTCAGTTCTTTTTTCATTTGCTTCACTGTCAAAAAATGTAAGTTATTTCTATTTATGTATAACCACACCGTTTAATCAAATTTGTATCATAATAAAATAACTTCTACTTATGAACTCGTATACAGTATCAATTTAACGTTTAGAATTTGCGCTTCTGACCGATTTTCTGTGCTTGTTTCAGTCAGCTACAAGTGAAGAATAACTAATATTTTCTCACACCATGTTTTTATCGCCAGCAATAGTTGTGACTTGTAACTAGTATTTTGGGTTTTGGTTTGGCTTTGGTTAGGTTAGGGATTGTATTCAGATATACTGTTTAGACTTTAGCTGGTTTTGGATCTTCTGTCCTACATGAATCATAGACTTGGACAAGTCACAGGGACATTTCTGCACAGGTTGCAGTTAAGGGGTTTTAAAGTAAGTGATTATCGAGTCTTTATAGCATTGTTTTCATCTAAAAGGGCTGTTAAAGACCGGGCTGCTCCATATATCTTGAGGAGAATCATTGCACATAGCACAAACTATGTACTGCAATAAAATCTCAGGATTGCATCTTGTAATCTTCGCATTATTAGATCATCATATAATATCATTTAAAAACCATTAGAAATTCAATAGCAGCTTTGAGCACAGCAGTTTTGTGAACAAAGGCTTTTTGATTCAAAGCCAAGGGGTCAAAATGTAATAAGCTTAGTCGTCTGTGTTGAAGACAATGGAGGTCAAAAAGCAATAGTGCACTGTACCAGTATTCTGAACCCAGTAGGAAGCAAGTGCGTTGAAATGGAGTGCCCACAGGTCAGCCAGCACGGCCTGACTGTGAGAGAGATTTTTAGCAATCTTTGGTAATGTACCAGGAACGCAATTACTGCGGTCACAGTTAGATCAGTACACCTGGCAATCAGCAATGGCTTATGGGGGATTTTGTTGTCAAGATTTCACAGTCTTGTGAAGACATTGGAATTTTACAGACATTTCTAGTGGCAATTTGATTGTCAGATGTGCCTGCACATGGTGAGAGTTTATAAGTTTTCCATCTGGTATCTTTATTATTCATAGTATGGCTTCTACCTTAGGAAGTTGTTCAGTGTGGTCTGAGAATACACTGGAACTGAAACTTTAGGTTAGTTTCTTCATAGTATTTCACACTACTCTGGAGTAGAGGTGCATTTTTGATGGTTGAAACCACAGCATTGTGCTCTTGCTAAGGTTCACTGATGGTCTACAAAATTAACTTTGGATAGCAACAGCAGAAATTGGTCTGGATCTTGGTCAACACATCTGTTTTGCTTCTCATGCAGATTTGTTTTCACAGTAAATGACCCCTGAGCACTAGTGGGCACTGATCATTTTATTGAGATTACAAACAGTACATTTATTTTCATTTTATTTGGATAGCCCCCTATAGATTATCTACAGGTGTTCAAATTGTTAACAAGCTATCTGGTGAAACTTGATTATCAGCACTGTTAGGGTTGGGATTTTGACCAGAGTGTGTGTTACGACCAAGGCTAGGGTGAGTATTAGGTTTTGGATTGAAGTGAAAATTGAGGTGAATTTAAAAGCTAATGAGTTGAATTTAAGTACAAGGTAAGCATTTAAAACGCATCTGCAGTGGACTATTCTACTGCAGTTGCCATATATTTGAGTATTTTAAATTACATTATTTACTATTTTTAAACTCTTGCGAATATTTATAAAGTGCATTTTGATGGTTTACACAGTGCAGCATAGCATAAAAGTCCATTATTCTTACATATGACAGTTTATCTAATCCACAAGTTTACAGAAAAATGAAACTGGCTTGCTTGCAAAAGTTCAGTTCTCTATTTTGCTGTGAAGACACAACAAACTTGCTCTATCTACTATAAAAGCAGAAGTCATAAAGATCATATGCAGTATTATGTTGATGTTGAACCGGTAGTGAGGTCACTGCTACTCTGATGGGAGTTCCTGGTGGTATGACTGTGCTGCACATGATTGTCGCATCATTTTGGGGAATTTGAATCATGGGACATGTTGAAAATGCTAAGTGATTGACTCTGTTTGACAGGACATTTTAGCACTTTCTTTAGTCTTCAGTAAGTCTAATTCTCTTCATACCTTGCTCATATTCAGAACAATTAAATAGTGAATTGCATTGTGTGTGATTTTTGGTTTACTTAATGATCGCTTTCTCATAAGCTTCCCAGCTTCTGCAGTCAACACCAGTGTCTTATGCAGGCATTACAGCTTCCATTCCCAACACAAGCCATGTTGACAGCCCTAACGCCCGGATAAATTCCACCGGCTAGTATGAAGTAACCAGTCAAGCTAAACACTGACTTAGATCTCCTAAAGTATACCTGGAAAATCCCAGAGTGCTTTGCCCCAGGGGTGAATGAGGGCAGTTCCTCAGCTACAGTTTGGCAAGGTGATGCTTTAGGGCTGTCACAATTACTCAATTAAAAAAAAAATAATAATCAGTGAATCAGCACCAATTAGTCGGCATTTTGCATGCTGACGATGCATTTTTTTTTTTTTAATTATTCTGCTGCTCTTTCACTTCCTTGTTTATCTTTCTCAGTAAAGCATTTGGGAATCTTTATAAAGATATGCATGATTCTCATTGTTCAAATAGGTCCATTTTTATTGTTGGCTTTTTAAACAAATAACTCATCAGTTAATTAAGCTTAAGCTATGCCTAAATAATCATCATTTCTCAGCAGCACATAATTAGAAATTAATTAGAAGTACAATTACAGCACTATTAACATGGGTTTTCTGGCTTATTGTTGCACTAATCTTTTGTTCTTAGCATCGTTCTAGGCTTCTGGTTAGCGTGACACAAAAGAGGAAGGAAATGGGATGTTGGGTTGCGCAGTGAGAGATGCATTCAAATGAATTATCTTCTCGCTTGGGACCAAATCTGAATTCCAGGGTCTAGACCTGACAGGTGTTGATCTTGTATACAAGTGTGGTCAGTACCTGCTGGATAGTCTGCCTTGAGCACAGAAAGTTCTTTGCACACTGCAAACATGACTCCATGCTTCACACACCCTTTGGCTCCTAGTTAGAACTGCCTGATACCCCAGTGGAACAGGGCGTCCCTGAAAAGAGGAACAGAAAGTAAGGGGGGTTATTTTGGTACCACTTGCCTCACAGCTATGCTAGACAGGGTTGGGAGGGAGTGAAAGAGGGAGACATTGGCAGGGAAAAGAAGCTACCCTTCCTGAGCCCATGGGGAACAGCTGGGTGTTATAGCCAGCTTCTTAATGAGGGAGTGAAATCTGAACGTGCTAGGACACATCTAGCACAAAAACTTGTGCCAGACTGTAAAATAAAAGCACTCCATTTTAGGTGCTACTTCCTGCTACACTTCTTCAAATGGTGAGTATGTATACTTGTAGCATTAACGGCTTTAAGTAGTACCTATATAAGGTTCTTTTAGTTGAAACAGTTTTATAAAAAGTGAGAGACCTTTAATTTTTTTTACTCAGTAATTAATTGGTCATTAATCATGAATGACTAATTTATTTTTCTGTGTCAGGGAAAAATGCAGAAAACAACACAGACGCTTCAACAATGAAATATAATATCAGATTTATCAGTATTTAGCATCTTTTCTGTAGACTTGCTTTCAGTTTTTCAAAGAAAACTGCAGGGATGTTTTCCACTCCTCCAAAGTTCAGTAGAAGAATTGTGAAGAGAACAATATGTGAAGAGAACAATATGTGAAGAGAACAATATGTGAAGAGTGGCCTCTGACGTTCGTACAGCACTGTCTATAACAGGTTCTCTGCAGAATCTCCACAGTCAAAACACTGTCATGTTATTTCATGTAGACTGCATAATATGATTATACTACTACTACGAAGAAGAAAAGTAATAATTGATGCAGTAGACAAAATAACAACTGATCATTAAAACTTAATGGAGGCAACTGTAGTATAATTAAAATGGCACATAAAAAGAACCTTTCCAGAACTGCAAGGAAGTATTTAAGTATCCCAGTGGTACTTTAGGTTGTCATGATTCTATACAGCACAAGTGCCTTTTTAGGAACCCTTGAAGAACTCAGTGCCATCCCGCTGCTCATGCTAATATCATGTAGGAGTGTGTGTGAAATGTGTTTTGTCAGTGTTGGCCACTGACTGAACACCACGGTTGGTAGAAATTCCTCTTTAATGCAGATCTGTAACCAGGTTTGCTATTTCTTTCTGTTGGGTAAAGAAATCTGCTACTAGATCAGCGTGCTGGGCAGCACCATTTCTTGGCATGGAAACTGCCGCTGCCTATTACCCACAATCCAGTTAACTGCAGCCCCAGATTTAGCAGCATTAAGCTGGGCTTGTTAAAAGGCACTACTGAACATGGAAGTGTTGGCAGCTAAAAAAAGCAAGGCATATTAGCACTCTTAAACAGCTCTGTGTATTTTGGTAGGCCTGTGTCTGTGTTGTGTGTGTGTGTGTGTTACTCTTAACCTCTGCCTGGCCCTTTTCTTCTCCAGCCTTGGCGTATTATAAATAAAGGCGTTTTTTTCCTTCTCTCCTTTGATGTAGACTTGCTGTGATATCGCAGACTGCTCTGACAATGGAGAACTTGTTCGAGTTAGCGCATTTGAACGTGTTAGCATGGAGTGCACTCTAAGCCTGGCATTCCATAGGGGTGGAGTGGGAGAGCTCTCTGCGACACGGCAATGTCACGTTGGGAGGCAGACTGCGAAAGCTAACTGTGTCTGAATGAGCTATGAACAATGTGGGGGGACTCAGAATTCAAATAGAAATATTCACTGAGATTAGAATTCAAGAAATATTCACTGAGACACTGTATGTGAGCACTGAATTGGCGATTTGGTTTATCGGTGTGTTCATTAGATCACTATTCATTGCTATCAGGAGTTGCTTGCATCTTCAGAGGTTTCACACAGAAGCTATTGGCTGTTGTATGAAAGATAAAAATGAGTGACTATCAGCCTCTCAAATGCATTCTCAAAAAAGTTTGTTTGGAATGATCCCATAGAAGAACTACGTTTGGTTCCTTAAAGAACTTGTAATGGGTGGTTCTATAAAGAGGCATTTTTGTAAATTAGATGTGCTGAAGTCTAAAGAACCTTTTGATTTTTTTTTTTGATGTATTATGTAAACACCGTTTCAAAACATACCATAAGCTCACATAGTCCGTATATGTAAACTG
>JAILXH010244748.1:2661-13743 GCA_023558415.1 Piaractus mesopotamicus
TTTTTATGCACTTCTATATTCACAAACAAGGAAACAAAGTGCCACAATGGCCCATCAAGGGGGGCAGGGGCGCAAGGGGGCTACGGCCAACCCTTGACATATTGCTGATCCCGCTCCCACCCCCCAACCCTGAAGTTGTGTCTTTCTTTATGTTTATACTATGAACAACAACAAGGCTGGAGATACTTCAACTTCAGTCTTTACTACATCTCCACTGAGAAGAAGAGCTGGAGTGAGAGCAGACAGTACTGCACAGGGAGAGGAGCAGACCTGCTGATCATAAACAGCAGAGAAGAACAGGTTAGAAAGAGAAAGAGAGAGAGAGAGAGAGAGAGAGAGAGAGAGAGAGGACCATTGTTCATTATTCTTTGCTACAACATTCACAGGAGTTCATCAGTAAAGAATTTAACAGCACTGAAGCTTGGATTGGTCTGACGGACAGCGACACAGAGGGGGTCTGGAAATGGGTGGACGGCTCAGCACTGACCACTAAGTAAAAGACTACTCAACTCTGCAAATGATTCATATTGCCCATTTTGTGAAGGTCTAGATGTGAAATGGTCATTCATTATTGTTCTTTCAGGTTCTGGTTTGAGGGGGAGCCCAATGATTATGAACGAAATGAGGACTGTGCTGTAACTGGCTATAAAGGTGCTCGATCAGATGGTGTATCAACCTGGGCTGATTATCCCTGTGATCACCCTGTAGTTGGAATATGTGAGAAAAAATTAACTAAGAGTGAATGACAGAAACTGTTTACTTTTTATTTTGAAACAATGGAATAGAATACTTGCTATTCATCAACATGTTTATTGATCAGTTTCAACTATTAAAACATTATAATGATTAGATGTGCTTTTTGTTTAATGAATAAAGACATTAGATGAAACATTATAGGCAATTTAGCTCAGAAACTCAGGTAATAGGGTTCCAGCTGGGCTACCGTGGGCCAGTACAGCACAGTACAGTCACAAATTCGTGAAGACACATTTTGTCTTGTTGTCTAAAAAAGTGAACCATCCCACACCTGAGTACCTGTGCTAATTTTGTAACTCTTTTTGCCAGTTTAGCAAGCACGCTGAGCTTAAAAGTATGGGCGGAGTTAGAAATAAAGCAGACCATTGATTGGTCAAACACAGTGTTGCACACGGCTGTTGTCATAACCAGTTTAGACAATAACAGTTTTCTATCCAAGTAACACAACAGCTACCAAACACATCGAGCAGCTTCAAATGTACATCGTTCTCTATGTTTGCTATCACTTGCAGTTAAAGCTGACGCTACTGTTACCTTATAATTTAAAAAAGTGTAACTGTTTGATCATGTCAATAATGCTCGACACCAAATAAAGTACTTGACCACTCAAAGATTGTAAAAAATTGTATATAATTCAGCTCACCAGCTGAGCAGAAAGCACAACTTCAGCATCCGTCTGAAGTCCTCTGTCCTTCATGAGGGTTTTCCAGCTGAAAAACACAACACCATTGTTCACCCTGGTAATTTGCCAACGCTGGTCTCTCAGTTTTCTTCCTTTGTTTTTTTACATTGTTTAATATGGTCTAATGTTACTCGCTGCTGACTCCCCATCATTTCTGCTTGTAGAGTGTAGTGATGATCCTCCATGATCATTATTTCTATTCAGTATGTAGCAACACACAGCTCGCCTGTTAGGCACTGCAGTGAATAATCTATGGGAAAGTGACTAGCATAGCATATTCATAGTGTTTTTTTCTTTTTCTTTTTTTTTTTTGGAATCTAACTGCGTCTTTACAATTCATGTGTTCTTTCTATAAGGGCAGTTACAATGATATGATTTTAGAGGGAGACCAGAGACAGATGAGATATAATGACATGACCATAGAGAGAGAAAAGTTAAAGACCAGCTACGGTGATACATGATTCTGATTGATTGTGAAATTGTTACTGAAATCATATTAGTGAAAATTGAACTGTTACATGTATTTTTTTTTCTTACATGTAAGAATGATTCTATCTGATTCTTTCAACAGCTGCTGTTCATAGATTCTCAGTTCTGCATTCATTGTATATGAATATTAAACAGTCCATTTATTACTGAATAGCGTCCTCTGCTGGTTAGAATTTAAACCCTCTGGCTTCTGTCACAGATGCTTCCTCTGTGTGAGCTGAATGTCAGCGAGTTATTTCAGTGTCTGTAAATCTCATCAGACTTGTAACTGTTGCCCTCAGCTTGCCCATTATGAGTCTGGACTCAAATTACTATAAAGCTGCTTAGTGACAATAACCAGGTTTCCATCCACATAATGCATATTCTGACATTTCTTTGAAAAAACTGAGATTTGAAAACAAAGAAATAAGCAAATAAAATATATTTTGCAAAGGTTAACCTTAATCCTGAACATTCATTAACTAAATGTGAAAAGAGAGTGCAGTTTGGTGAGCAGTAAAGCTAGTTTCATTTTCACGTTTGATTTCTTTCTTCAATAGTTTACAAATGATGAGTGAAAAACATTATTATGTGTGAATAATTTCTATTTGTAAGTAATACAATTAGCTCTCATTTCAATGAACTGAATCATTCTACAGGGAACACTTGTTTCCCTGTGTTTTAGTCTTAGAGCTTTTGTCTCTGTGTATCACAGATTCAATGGAGGTGAACAATGGAGCCTAATTTCTGAACATGTAATCTTTTTTACTGCGTTACATGTCTAAACTCAAATTATACTGTCCAAATTTGACAGCTTTATGTTTAAAATATGTCCATGTATTGCTCCACTCAGATTGGAAAAGTTTGATAAACATAACATCAGTAACTGTTTGTGTGAGGCTCAATATCGGATGCTTATGTCCCACCTTCTCTGTTTTTCTACATCACACCTTACCTGAAGATCATGCAGCAAACATAATGCCTTTATTTAATTATATAACTATAAAAAGGCAGTTACTCCAAAAAAAAATGGAAAGTAATCATTGTATTACTTTAATATCATAATCATTGGGATTAGGTTACAATTACACTTTTAACAGGTGATGAGTAATCTGTAACAGAATACATTTTAAAATAATCTGAAACCTGAAAGTAGGTAGGCCAACTTGGAACATACTAATACCAAATGTGCTAATTTCCCACAGCGTTCTAACATCAGGCTATAGTCTATTCCTGACAGCAGTACAATCAGCACCCTACCTATTCCAACATTTCTGCTCTGCGGTGATACAAAACAACAATCAACCAGAATACGGGATCCACAAAATCACAACCAACACTGCCGCACCCTTCACTATACATCATGTATCCACTCACCACAGACACCTTTGCCAAATTTTGGGAAAGTAGCTAACTACTAATTTTTCAGTAGCTATCCCAACCCTGCACACATACACACCCATATGCCTTTGTACCAATGTGCCCTTGTACCCAACAATACCAGAATGACAATTAAAATACTCTAATGGCTGAATAACTCTCTAAGCCCTGCTCTCTTACCGGAGCCTTCTGCTTCTAAGGCCTACCAAGCCAGCATGTTATTTCATGGTCCTTCGAGCCAGATTGGTGGCAACCTTGGAAGCAAATATGGAATTAGAGCATAGATCTATCTTCAGTGCACCCACAAATCCAGCGGGAGAGACATCCTTCAGTCTACCTTGATGATTATGAAGTTGGGTAATGTCCATATCCTGTGCCAGCTCCTCCACTCAGCAGATCTCCCTTGTGTAAGTCCATTGCTGAGTCCCACTTCAGTAGACCAAAGTCACAGGTCAGTGCAAACTCCATTTCTGGTCACTCTACTACTGCTGCTCATCCCTGCCCAACCAGCAAGAGTCGGTCCACCTGGAGGTCCCGTTGCAGTCTGCTCTTCCCTTGGATGGGCTCTCCAAGGCCCATCAAACCTGGCTCATTTGTCGACAGGTGATCAGCAGTGCCTCTTCACCACAGTTACATCTCCTGCTGCTGACCTCCTGCGCCCTGTAGAATGACTGTGGCAGTCAGACACCTTGCCTAATGTTAGAGAGAAAAGTGTGACCCAATAAAAGTTGGATCAGCAAGCTTTGGCTATATTGGAACAACACACGACCAGAGTAGAGACAGAGGGAGTAATGAGAGATTCAACACCTCTTCTGCGCCACAAGGACTCACCACTCCTTAAAGCACCCACAACAGCCTGCCTTTCCTTGTTACGGAGCACAGACTGCCAGATGGCTAAGCACGTGAAGCAACCCAAAGTCTATCATCAGGAGATAAAGAACTAGGAGCAAGGGAGGATGAACCCATTGTGTTTGAATGGTACTCCCTTTCAAGGCAACATGTAGATTCTGTTCAGCCACCTATGCTCTTCAATGCCACATGAGAGAACACAGTGAGGGCAACGAGGATATTGTGCATTCTATTGAACAAGCATTCTATGTAGACACCTGCCTCTAAAGTCTTACCTCTGCAGAAAAGGCCTTATAGACCAGATTGGGAGCTGCTGGCCAGCACAGAACAATGGCTCTCCCAACAATGCCAAGACCCAGAAGAATCTACATTAGGCCCACGCTGGAATTTCCGCACAAATCATTTGGGCTATAGGCATCAAGCTGTGTAATTCACTGAGCCAACTCTCAGGAATGTGTATAAGGTATTAGCCACACAATATGCCCCCACAGAGTATCTTATACCCTTCACAATGAGAGCTAAAGTCCTCATACAAGATCTGTGGAAGGCAGAAATAGGCTGGGGTGAGCTTATCCTATCACCTGGTCTGCTGTAGTGATGGAGAACATGGCAGTTGGTTCTTGTAGGCCTATCTCTGGTGGAAGTACCTAGATGCAACATTCCCCATGTGCAGACAATGAAGTAGCAAGTAGAGAAGCGCATGTCTTCTGCGATGCTTCAGAATGAGCATATGGTTCTGTAGCCTGTCTTCACACACAGTGTGCACAGGAGCATGTTCATGTGTCATTTAGGATGGCCAGATCCAGGGTGGCACATTGCAAACAAATTTCTATGCCACGCCTAGAATTGTGCGCAGCCCTCACTGGAGCACAGTTGGCAGGAGTCCTTAATACATCCCTGCTGGCAACTTAACTATGTGGACTGACTCGACAGCAGTACTGAGATGGATCTGATCTGATTCATGCTGCTATAAGGTGTTAAGGTAATTTATCTGTTTCTTTACAGGATGGCCAGCACTTCAGGGGGTGTGCTATGACTGCTGCTGATATATTGGCCTCTGAACGCCATTTACTCACAGGCACACTCACTGACATCAAACAAGAACTGAGCAGAATGAACATCAGACTAGAACAAGCAGAAGAGCAAATTGATAAGGCAGGAACGAGGCTCCAATCAGTAGCAGTGCTACTTAAGCACTTTCTATGATGCCAAGAAGACATGAAGACTAAGCTAAATGATCAAGAAGGCCAATCTTGCAGAGGCAATCTCCACATCTATGGCATTCGTGAAGTGAGGGAAATGGTAATAGGAGTGGCTTTTTGGAGAATTGATGGAAGAGTACTCTTGGTTTTTCACTTGATGAACTACTCAGAATCGAGAGACCACATATAGCACTGGCCCCCAAACCAACCAGTCCACAGTAGAGGCCACAGTCCATCGTTTAAAAATTTCCAGCTACAGAACAGAAGAAGAGGTGCTTCGCAAAGCAGAAAAGAGAGGTCTTTGCAAGAATGTCTGCTTTTATGTGGATCATGATTTTCCCCCTGCTGTCCTGAAGAAATGTGGTGAGTACGCCGAAGCAAATAAGGTAGTACAAGCAAAGAAAATCAAGTTGAAGATCCCTTATCCAGCGAGATTCCGGGTCTTCCATGAGGATGGTACCTGAAGATTTTTACAGGCCTACCAAAAAATATATTTCCACTCATTCACAGAAAGTGTGTTTAAGCCACTGTTATAATGTTCTATAAATGGAAATGAAGTTTTAAATTTGACAGAAGTGTTAAAACATTTTATGCTGCTCTGAATCAGAATTGTGAAAAGGGGGGCATGTATCTATTTAAAAAAAAAGCAATAAATAAAAACTCTGTGGCGAAATCCACTGATGTATTGGAGGTCTTAAGATTAGGATTTCTCCATAATTAGAGATTTTCAGCTTAAATGTGAACATAAGGAACTGTTAATTAGCTAGAACCCTGCAGTTGTCCCTTTACACTAAAGTAGTTTGGATTATATTATATGCAGACACACAGGAGCAGGAAGCTAGTCACTAACAGCAGCTTGAACAGGAAGAGGCCAGCTAACCCTGAGTAGAATGATGTCAGGCCAGCAGACGCAGCTTGGGGGAGGGGCTGTTACGTAGTCAAATTAACATCTCACGTGATGTTCCTCTGCTCATAAAGTCATGTGACTGACAGAAACACCAAGCTTCTTCTATGCTTATCACAGTGTCACATCTATAGTAGCTCTCAGACCTCAATGTAACACACTATTTTAAATGCTGACTAGAGCAGAGCTGTTCTGGAGTGCACAGTTTAGAGTTCCCCTGCACTGCTGATGGATGGATGGATGCATGGATGGATGAATAGTCAGATTATAAATTCATCAAAGAAATTGTGTGTAAAGTAAAATAATTCAAGTGTTCTTTGTGGCATGTGTTACCCTACAACTCCTCCCAGAGGAAGCTTTTGAAATACATAAAAAAAAAAGAATGTGAAATATTAGAGGCCTCAGAATCCTCATACACCTCATACATCAGTTTCTGTGATATTCTTAGGATTTTCTCTGCTGTTCTGAAAGTTCTACACAACGTCTTCCTGTTCCTTACTCTATTAATGCCATTGCAAGTAGAAATGTTGCACAATCTCAATAAGACTATTGCAAATTAGCTTTATCCATGCTTACATTTTAGAGCTGGGAAGTAAAAAAAAAAAAGATGTTTAGGTTCCTAAGAAGATCTAAATGTTGTAAAGCATTTTCATAAATATATTCAGAATTAGCTATGAAGCTGAATCTACAATTAATTCTGAATATATTTATAAACAATATTTTGTTTTGGATCTGAGCTAGATGAGCCCTGAGAACTACTGAGCTACTAAACAACCCACCGCAGACTGTAGTGTACTTTTAGAATGTGCTCTTAACAAACAGTGTCGGATTCCAAATCATTACATATTTTTCTCAAAGTGCCGAATTCACCTATAAATGGGACAAGAAAGGGCATTTAAAGTGATAGTAAAGTCAAGGCATTTTGGACTATATATTAAAATGTTTTACACAGTTTAAGTGCTTTCAGGGAACAACATGTAAGAGAGCACATGAGGTCTCAACTCTGCCCTTTTCACACTTTGACCAGAAGAAGCTACTGGAGCTGCGTCATTTCCTGAACTGACAGCAGACAAACACTAATAGGAATGTGCATATATAGTTCAGATGATTAGTAGTTTCTTTCACACGGACAGTGACACAGTAATTCAGCCTTTTAATGAGTCTTTTACAGATTAGAGATGTCTCAGAACATTTATGATGATGTGATCAGCATTGAAGAGCTGAACAGAGGACAGCGAGCCGAGGTGGTGGTGGATATTTATGAGAGTGCCGACACTGTTAGATGCCATGACCCCAACACAGAGATGGAGGACACCAACAGCAAGAGGAAACCAGAAGTTCACAACACAGGTACTGGAAAGTTTTGCAGTTTTTCTCTGCATAATGAAGTCATTGATCACTCAATACCCCATGTAATATTCACTGAATGTGCACCGAGTTAGTGATGCTACTGTTACCTCCAGTCAGTACGAGCTGTTAGGAGTAACACTTATTCTGCAGCAGTTGTGAGTTGACTGACGGCCTGTCTCAGTTTAACACTTATGCTTTTCTGAATTACAATTGTACTTATATGCACCAGCAAGTCAGTCTAGCACTCATAGTCTTTAATTATGCATTTCTAAGTGACAGTAAGTATACATTCTCTACAGAGACCACACTTTTGCACATTAGTTATAAATATAAATGTTCCAAAATGTCCCATAACTTTTGTACAGGCCATATTTTATGCAGAGGGGAACCCTTAGGGCAAGAGTGCTCAGGATCTTCATCCTGGAGATTCAGCACCCAGCAGAGTTCAGCTCCAAGCCTAATTTAACACACCTGTTCCATGTTCCATTGTTGTTGTGCTGGATCTCATGTCTCCAGGGTGGGAGGTCTCCAGGACCAGGATTGGGCACCCCTGCCTCAGGGCTTTGCACAGGGTGTGAGCAACACGGAAAGTCTTGCTTTTCATTTCGGCGCCCATGTTAAGTGGTCAACGCTTTCAAACAGGCTGCACATGCGCAGCGTCGTGGTGTTTAGAAACAGGGGCTGTATATCTTTCTCGCTGCTCCACTCCGCAGCTCAAATGCTGTATGTATGAAAGGCCGGTGCGTTCCAGCTGTAGCGCTCGCGCTGCCGCTTCACTCAGCAAGGCAGCAAAAATAACTGCTCTGTGGTTTAATTCCTGCTTTGTGTTTAAATGGTAAATAAATGGTGTTTGGTGAAGTTAGTCACAGTGAGCCTCATGACCACGACTGCCATGTTATTTCAGCAGAGGATAACATGTTTGTGATTAGACTGTGGCAGATATTGCATGTGTGCAGGACTGCGCGGGCAGGAGCGTGTAAAAAACCGTTGCGGGCGGGAGCAGGAGAAATGATTCCGATTTTCCGCGGGAACGGGATGAAATCTCACGGGAGCGGACAGTCTGGCATTTATTTCAAGTCATACGAGACCAGGCTCCTATCTCTTTTAATGGGGAGAAACCAAAAATCCAAAACTACAGGCCTCATTAATGTTTCAAATGTAGTGAACACCACTGGTTGAGCCAAAGTCACTCTAGTTTACAAGAACTCTCCACAGTACCCAGACTAAAAGCTTTGGCTCCGCAAAGTCTGCGCTAAGAGCCATAAACAGGATTAAGTTATCCTGTCTGACAAGTTTTACAGTTTAAAAGAAAGTTACCCTGGGACCAGGCATGGACACTGCGGGAGGTTATCAACCTTCTGCCCCGGAAGGTTATACAATGCAGCTATAGATCCCTGCCTGGGATCCAGCTGCAGAGTTTTACCAAGACTCTTAAATAAACTTTTGAATGACAGGAAATCAAGTTTCTAAAGTGTGCATCAACTCCGAATTGCCACCATTCAACAGGGGGTCATTTCAAGAAGTCTGGAGACCCCAAAATGAGGGTGTTATGAGAGTCTATAAAAGAGTTAGCCCTTTTTGGATTTTATTTGCAATTTAGGTAGCCACAGCACCCCCAAGTGGTGAGAATGAGACACAACATACCGCCACTGTTAGGACATTTGCTTATGAAGAAAAGAACCCAAGAAAACTTGTTGCATTGTCTGTTTGATTGTCAACACTTATATAATCTGTGAGCAATACTACTTGTCTTATTGGTCTTATTGTTATGTGTGCTACTTAAAACCTGTATTTTTTTCTCCCATTAAGTGTAAACTGTCTCTTATGAAACATACATGAATGTCCTAGTTGTTCATTCCTTGGTTTTGAAAGTTAAACTGATTTTATGTTAAAATAATGTTTCTTTTCCTTTGTTTTAAAACTAACTAACACAAAGAAGGCAGTGGTTCTGGGGGAAGGCGTTCCTAAAATTATGCATCACCAATCAGAAGTTGGAAACAATGAATAGCTAATTAACCGTTAGGTGAGGAGAACCTATCAGCACTCTGGCTCCGCCTCCAAAGGGTAGGGCCTACAGCCGAACAAAACCCGAGTGCTCAGCACTTTTTGAGGGTGTTCTGCGTTCTTAACAAGAAGACAGCTGATCTCTAAGTTTGTGCTGGCCTTGGTCAGACAGACAGGTCAGAAGCATTAGAACGCTATAATTTCAGATCTGAAACCTTTGTTTGTTTTTTGTAACTTGTCTGTCCGTTTGTACACTTTAAGTTTAAATCACCCTTAGAAAAGGAAGGTAAATGATTTCTCATCTGGCCAGGGAGAAGTTATTCGCATTTTCCACTCTGCCAAAGAGAGATAGTTAGGTCGAATTAGTATCACCAGCCTGAGCAGTTCTGACGCCACGGAGACTCGGCATCGCACCCAGAGCCACGCACTAACACGTGAGCTCCAGCCTTTGATCGAGCCGGTCCTCAGACGACACCTCCTGCAGTCAGCTCCCTCGACTCCAACGTAAGCTGGCTCCTTCAATTTGCAGTCAGGGCTCTGGCACTGATTTATTTAATAAAAAAAACTCTTAATAGATTTATCCACATATCACTATTCCCTTCATACTTAGGTTAATTCTCTAGAGGCTCTTTCACGCCTAAGCTTCGAGCTGCTTCCCAAGAACCACACTGCCTCACACTATTTAGGTGTAAATCACTTTACTTGAGCTATTTGTTTCTTTTGACTTTTATTTTTTATTCGTTTTATTTTCTGTTGTTTATCCTTGAAAGTAGTACAAATGTAGTTTGATATGTTTCCAATAAATTCCCTTTTATTGAAATATTCTTGGTGCGAGTGTTTCTCTCTCTTGCCCAGGTCTGTAGACTTCAAACAAATCCGGGTTACCCTAAATCCTTGTCTAAGGTTCTAGCAATAATAACACTAAATTGCAAAACCCACTTCACAAAAATATATGTGAAATTACTGGTTAACTAAGACAAAAACAGCATAGTTTGTAACGTTTGGCTCAAATAACACACAAAACTTAGTTAAACTTAATTTTTTTCAGGCTGTTCTAGCTACTGCACTTATTTAGATCTCTAAATGCTGAGTTGAGCTTTGTGAGATTTCCTATGTATTTTACAACCAGTTAAAAAAATGGCCTAAACTGGTCTAAGCTGATTTATGCTGGTCTAGTACTGGTCTGGTGTTGGTTTAGCTGTTCTCAGTGGTCTGAGTCTACTTGAAATGCTGAAATGGGTCAAGTGTTAATACTCCCATAAACTAAAGCACACATGCATTTGTGTCTATTTCCCACTAGGAGGAGACACTGCAGACAGCAGATGCAGCAGACTGGCTGCAGTGTGTCTGGGGCTGCTGTGTGTTCTCCTGCTGGCTGCCATCACAGTGCTGTGGATAAAGTTCATCAATGTGACTATAGAGAGAGACCAGTTAAAGACCAGTAACACCAACCTGACTATAGAGAGAGACCAGTTAAAGACCAGTAA
>JAILXH010244797.1:12764-43443 GCA_023558415.1 Piaractus mesopotamicus
AAGGGGGCTAACAAAGTATGCAGAGAAACAGATGGTCTACAGTCTGTAATTGTAGAACTACAAAGTGCACCTATATAGTAAGTGGAGCTGACAAAAGGGACAATGAGTGTAGAAACAAGGAGGTGGTCATAATGTTATGCCTGATCAGTGTACGTCTTATAGTTGTCAGTGGTCAGGCTGTGGCACATTTATCTTCTCAGTCACTGGGTTTTGTTGTGCATTTAACTGTTGGTAAGTATTGCTTGGTCTTCGTTTCTGTTTGGGCCAGTTGAGAAGGCTTAAGTAAGGCTTTGTAGGCTTTATATTTAGTATATACTGTCCCTTTACACCACTGTGTTCATATTACAGCGGATTGTTCACTGTAGCATTCTTGAATAATGATGCTTTTTGTGTATTATTCATTATATATGATGATAATGCGTAGTAGTGCTAAGCTGTGCCACTGCTGTGCTGATGCTGAATCACTTTTGAGTCATTCTACCAAATGGGTGCCATTTGGGTCAACGTTTGATGAGATGCATAAGGCACAAAAATGTGCCAAAGTGCGTTTCCAAAGTTTACATTTACATTTACATTTACATCATTTAGCAGACGCTCTTATCCAGAGCGACTTACAAAAAGTGCTTTGTCTATCTAGAGAACATATCTTCGCTAGTTACCAATAGGTTAGAGAGAAAGCCAGTCCTAAGCTCAGATACTGCTAGAATCAGAAAGTCAATATAGAAGACACCCAGAGAAAAAGGAACAGAGTACAACACAATAAAATACAGTTTAAAGCTATTAATTCAAGTGTTCTTGTTAACATGATATGCAAGAAAGTACTGTTAAGGCTAGTAAGGCTAAAACCAACAGATCATATAGAGAGACAGTTTGTCCGTACCAGCCCATCACAGGGAACCATCCCAACACCTCAATTACCATCCCGTCACAGGGTCACTTTGTTAAAAAATGATGGAAATGGAGTAAAATGGTCCATAAATGAATGTTGAATAATGTTCTTAATTGATGGACTAATCAAATAAACGTAACTTTTATTTTAAATTTTGAAGTGTACAAACAGTGGGGACATGTCAAATTCATATTTCCAGAATTGATTAAATTACATACTTTCTAATGATGGTTTCCAAAAAGGACATTTTACTAATAGGAAAACATTAGATTTTTAAAATGTATTTCATGTAATACTACTCAAAAGGTGTACATACAGTCTGTGTTACAAAAATGGGTCCCAGGATAGAATAAAAAGGACAATATTAATAAGGATTTTATGCCTGAGGTTGGAAAATAGGTTTTCAATCAACATATTTTTCATGCTGTGGAAACTAAAGTCACTAAACAACAACTGTACCACAATGGTGGAACAGTGTTTCACTGTCTTTGCTTACCTGATGATATACACTATATGGCCAAAAGTGTGTGGACACCCCTCCTAATTATTAAGTTTAGGTGTTTCAGACACACCCATTGCTGACCGGCGTATAATATCAAGCGCAAAACCCATGCTATCTTCGTAGACACTGACAGTAGAATGGGTCATACCGAAAAGCTCAGGGACTTTAAATGTGACACTATTATAGAATGCCACAGGTCAGTTTGTGAAATTTCTGCCCTGCTTGATCTACCCCTCAAGTGTAAGTGCTATTATTGCGAAATATGATTTTGGCCATATAGCGTACAGTCAAACAAAAGGAAATCTCATCTAAATTAGTCATTAGTCTTTGAGTAATTCATTAAAGGAAGAGTGTTTAGTTACTCTGGCAAACTACAGGCTACTATTGCAGGCTACAGCAGCAATTCAAATCCAAGCATGCACATTTTTTTCCGTTTTTTACCCGCAGTAGCTGTGCCTGCCACCATTGTTGCTTGAAGCCTCTACTGTCTCTTAACAGCGGCACCTTAGGATGTTTGATAAAGCCTTGGGGAAAAAAATCCCTTTGCTTAAACATTTGGAACCAAAGCAGCAGATTAACAGGTGATCAATATTCTTGTTTTTTGTCAGTGTACATAAAGTTTCAGAAAGTCCTTTTTAGACTGTAGGACGGCATTTCATTCTACTGCATGCTTCAATCATAAAGGACACAAGATACTGAGTAACATGCAGCCATTTATGGATGATAAAATCAGGCCCTCTTTTCCAACAGTACTCACAACTGCCTTCACTAGAGAGAAGAATCACAGTGTACATCACTGAATTCAACCAAAACCTTTAAACGGCTCATGAAATGGAAACTTCAATTTTCCTACTTCATGTAAAATGAAAGTGTGTAAACACTGCTAAGAGTTTTAAAACATTCTTTCCCCAAGGCCATGCAGTCCATTTATAAAAAACTAAAATGCAGCAACGGCCCCTGAATATGCCGACTCACTCTACAGCAGTTTAGCGCTGCAAAAACAGCCTGTTTACTTCTAAAGGATAAAAGGCTGAAAAACAGTCATGTAGGACTGTGTTTCTCAGCCCAAGTCCTGGAGGCCCACTGTCCTGCACATTTTTGTGCTTTTCCTGCTTTACCAGAGCCATTTTAACTCAATAATGGGGCTGTTAATGAGCTGATTAGTTAGATCAGGTGTGTTGGGAGCAGGGCAAACACTACAAGTGCGGGGCAGTGGGCCTCCAGGACCAGGGCTCCAGGGCTGAGAAACACGGATGTAGGATATAGGCCACTGTGGAGGAGGGGGCGTTGCCAAGTGTCACACACAGGACGGAGAGCCGGTCGGGCTGAACCAGCAGGCTAAGTAGCTCATGACATTCACCTGTGCCTTGTTTCTGCCAGCCTACTTATAGCCTTCTCTTTCCTCACTATGTGGCAGAGCCCAGAGAGAAGGAGGCTGATGGAGACATGAGGGCAGAGCTGATCAAAAGAACTGAAAAGTCCTCGTGAGCGTGTTGTTTTAGTTTGTATGTGGGCTGAAAAGCTGAGTGATTTTATAATAAAAGACGTATAATAAAAGAACAGCTCTCGGTCTCCACACCAGCCCTCGGTGTCCTCACTCCTCCCACCCCTCAAAGGGAATCGTTAGAGCTACTCATATTACTCAGTTGCCTGAAGCGCTTCCAGCACTCAGTATTTATTCAGCTTCTCTCCTGAGTGAATTGTTTGGTGTTTTTTGAGGTTACCGCTCTGCCTAAAACTCCTCCCGCAGTCTGAACACTGATACGGCTTCTCTCCTGTGTGAATCCGCTCGTGTTTTCTAAGGGTACCTCTCTCAGTAAACCTCTTCCCACACTCTGAGCACTGATACGGCTTCTCTCCTGTGTGAACACGCTGGTGTTTCTGGAGACTACTACTGTCACTGAAACTCTTTCCACAGTGTGAACAATAATACGGTTTCACCCCTGTGTGAATGTGCTGATGTACCAAGAGACTACTCGGCAGAGAAAAACTCGTCCCGCACTCCAAGCAAGAATACGGTTTCTCTCCCGTGTGAATGCGCTGGTGTCGCTGGAGATGATCCCTTTGAATAAAACTCTTCCCGCACTCTGAACAGCAATGCGGCTTCTCTCCTGTGTGAATGCGCTGGTGTCGTCGGAGAACACTCTGCTGGACAAAACTCTTCCCGCACTCTGAGCAGGAATACGGCCTCTCTCCTGTGTGAATGCGCTGGTGTAGCTGAAGACGACTCAGTCGACTAAAACTCTTTCCGCACTCTGAGCAGTGAAGAGTTCTTGTGGGGTTAGACTGGATGGAATCAGTGGCTGTTTGCCGAGTACTGGACCTTCTTCTAGAGGCCATTTCATTTTATTTGTTGTCCTCTCCTGATGAGTTAGCCACAGGACATAATTCTTTTCTGGAAGAGAAAAAAGAAGAAAAAAATCATGCAGCCAAAATGATGGTCAGGTACTTACAGAAAAAAAAAAAATCACATCGAATTCAGTACTTTTCAGTCTCTATTATTGGGCACCACTGCTTCTCACAGAGGAACATGTCTGAATCGTACGGGTACATGCGAAGTTTGAATCAATACATTAAGGCTGTTTTAATGCCTAGTTTGTTTGCTAAAGTCCACACCTGAGTTTGGGTTTTATATTTTATCTTTTTCATTTAGTTCAGCTGGTTTCACGCTGTAACAGTTAGAGCGCACCAAATTATACACTTTGATTGGTCAGGAATTTGGTGAGGATACAAGTTACTTACTGCTTATTTTCAAGTTTACCTCAATCAATGCCAAAAAATGAAACTTTTTTAACTTTCACAGACTATCATTGTATAAAATCCACATTTATACGGGAAAAAAAGGGATGTAATGATACATTCAGTGACAGTGGGTTCACAATTCAGTATTCTCACTATATTTTGAGCAAAATTCAAGAGAAGAAAAATGACTATAATCTATATAATAGTTTTCCAAACTGGCTAAGTGTGAAAGTGCCCTAAATGTAATTCTATACTGCGTAAGCATACTTTTGAAATATACTTCTGTTACCAACAAACATGAATATTTCTTTAATGAGTCTGTGCACATTATTTATTTTCAATCTAAGGTAAAATTACTGTCAATATTAACAATTTTTTACCTACTAAACCTCAAAACTAACATTCTGCACTAGCAAAAATTACATTCTTCAAGAGCTTTATCTAAAAATGTTAAATGCTGTCTGACAGGTTATAGTAAAAACACATTATCTTACAAAAAAATAATGAAGATATAAGTGTACAGTTTCACACCATATGGGACACAATTACTTGTGGATAGTATCAGGCAAATCTGATCAGACTAGTCAGTTTTCTTGCCTGAAATCGGGTGATTTTAGGGTACAATATGACAATGTCTTCACACTTTGTCCACTGGCGATGTAATATCCTCTCATGACTTCTTCTACCACTGCTATGTTGATGACACTCCACTAATCATTTCCTTCCCACCTTTCTGACACGCAGGCTTCCTCATCTTTGCATGCCTGGCTGATATCTCTTCATAGACAGCAGCTCATCACCTGAAGCTAAAATACCAACAAGACTGAGCTGCTATTCATCCTTGGAACTACAGGTCCTCACCATGATCTTGCCATCTCTTTAGAGAACACTTTGGTGAGTCTGTCTAAAGAAGCAAGAAGCCTTGCTACGATTCTGGTTGACCAGTTATTATTCCAGCAAATCTGATTCAATCATGCAGGTGTCTCATGAACAAAATCCAGAGGATTCCACCCTTTCTCTGTAGGGAGGCCAGCCAGGTGCCTTTTCAGTTGTTCTGTTGTCATCTCAAGGCTTGACTACTGCACGGCTCATCTTCAATAAGTTGGCTTGTGTCACTCCACTGCTGTGTTCCTTTCACTGACTTCCCGTAGCTGCCCGTATCAGATTAAAAACCCTGCCTACAAAGTCATAAATAAACACACTCCTCCCAACCTGATGGAAATGGTCAAGGCTCAATCTATGCCTTCTGCCCTCGGGTATGGTTCAGCTTGACCCCCCAACCATAAAGACTCAAGACACATGGAAGAGAAGCATCAAGACCATCATGACTCCTCTCTGTCCTGGAGCCCAGGTGGTGGAATGAATTTTTACTGGATGTCAGAACACCAAAGTGTCTTTCACTGTCTTCAACTGAAGACCCATCTGTTTATGAAGAATTTAAATGAATGCTAATCTAGCACTTAGAAATGACTTGTATTGCATTTTATTGTGATATTTTAATTCTGTATTTTCTACTTTGCCTTCTAGGTGTAGCCCTGCCTCTTGTAAGTTGCTCTGGACAAGAGTGTCTGCTAACTGCTGTAAGTGTATTCTTACAACAATCTTTAAGAGAAATATTACATTGTAAGATATTACTGTTTTCAGTGCAGACCAAGGATACAGCGTTCATGCTAACTGGAAGGTCGCCGGTTCGATCCCCTCAGTGACTGAAGTGCCCTTGAGCAAATCACCTAACCCCCAACTGCTCCCCGGGCAGCGTGGATAGGGCTGCCCACTGCTGCGGGCAAGTGTGCTTACTGCCCCCTAGTGTGTGTGTTCACTAGTGTGCATGTATGTGGGTGTTTCACTGCACAGATGGGTTAAAGGCGGAGGTCTAATTCCTCTGTGTGCAAAACACAGTTGGCTAATGGTTCTGAATTCTATTCTATTCTATGATAACAGAGCAGAGAAAGTTATGCAGATATTCCACAGGTTTCCTCTGTACAGTGTAACACTATAATGAAGAATTCAATAACGTTATCAACCAAAAGAACAGAAAATGCACACAGGATAAACTTGGCACAGTTTGCTTTTAAGCTAAATAGCAGCTTAAAAAATCTCTTCTAGGAGATTTAAAAGTTAAAATACGTTTCTTTTTTAAATAAATTAATTCTTTAACTGTTTCATGGATATTTCTCTTCCAAAACCTACATAAAAACATCAGAAAATGATCTATATTTGCCAGTGATCTATATTTCAAAACAAAGAAAACACAAGCGCAGGAGCTGAGTTAACACTGACCTACTCAACCAGGTCAGGATGCAGGCTGCTTTTGTGCTGGCTGGCTTACATATTTTGTGTCCTTCTTCTCAAAAAGCAGACATCTCTCCAGCTATTTCCGCAAGAGTCAATGAACAACACAGTGCAAACAATGAGAATAAGTGTTAAACAGCTCTCTGCTTTCCACAGCTCTGCTCCTTTTCTCTCCCTGCAACAACACTGAGCACGGACTTCTGAGCTTCTTCTTTATGGGTTCTGTGGTAAACAATGGTTCGGTGCATTACCACCATCTTCTGGTAAGGAGTTGGTTGTCTCTTGTACTTGATAACAGGGCTCCTCATCAGTTTCTGTTCAACAGCTTTAATATCTTTGGAATGGAATCAATGGAATGGTGGAAAATATGAATCAATATGAACAATATAAACAAAATATATCTAGAAACAAAAGACATAGATTCCAAAACAATTTCAACAAAAGGGTCATTTTCTTTTGAAGATACTGATCAACAGTGTATTCAACCATATGGACGTATACACCATATATGTACTTTTTAAATTGTTAAAATATATTTATTTATTTATTAGTAATAAAGTGTATAGTATGTAGACACTACTTAATTACTCCGTGGCATTTCAGTTCAAAACACTTTAGTCACATGACTGCTTTTAATGCAATACTGCCAAAGCAATTACAAGCTAACAGTACCTATAAAAACATAAAAACAATGGGCCTCATTCACCTTCCTAATTTTTTTTCCTAAACTTGTGCTTGAGAAAGGTCCTAAGACAAAGTCTAGGACAGATTCATGACGTTTCTAAACCTCAGAATCTTTCGCACCGTTGTGCTGTTGAGTGTGTGTAGATTCTGTTCTCACCAAAAAACAAATCCTAAATGAGAAAACACTGATGAATGACAGAATCTTCGTGAAAACTGTGTAACTGTGGAGTTTAAGAAGAAATTTCTTCTTAAGAACGGTTGGTCAATGAGGCCCAATGTTATTAACTGCAATAATACTAATAAAACATGTCACAGCAATAACCATTTAAAACAACAGAGTAACATATAAACAAAGCACCAAAACATCATATACATATAATAAATAAATAAATAAACAGATAAATAAATAAATCCATCAAATGTACAAGCAGTTAGGCACAAGTTCTGGCCTTCCAGTAGATTCAAAAAATTTTTATGGCACTTCTTCAACTATTATCAGCACGTTTTACAAACATTACTGTACAATGAAAGAGTAGCATAGCCAGGGGGCTCAATCCTCGGCTATGCCTCAGTCATCTTTGTCCAGGAGAGCATAACTGCTCCCTCTCTCTGGGTGGGCAGGATAGTCCACCCTTTACCTCATCACACAGCTCAATGCTAGGCAACAGAATTAGCAGTTATTGAACTAGGAGCTATTCAATAAGTGTGCATAAGTAACAGTGTGAAAATATGTGATGGTGCTTCATATGTTTTGGAGGAAGCACTTGCTAGCCAGTCTGCACCGGTTTGGGGACATTGTGGGTGAGAAAAACAACAAAAAGGAGAAGTATTGCCAGAAACTAATACATGTCACTAATAAAGGGGTTGCAGAGAGGAGAAAATGTCTCTGTGTAATCTGTAGTCCCAAACTGATAAAAAGACATACTCATGCGTTTTGGTTGGATGCCCCACAGTGAGTGAGCGCTTAGTAGCAGAGGACAAACACTTGCAGTGGTGGTCTTTTTTGCAAAGAACTGTATTGGTATGAGAAGAGCAGTGTATGTTTACCTACAGACTCAGGGAGCTATTTGATCTAAAACACATACTGAAGAGTCGAAACCAATCCAAAATCCTGCATAGAGGGGCTCAGTGAATTTAGAGTGATAT
The DNA here is from genome assembly GCA_023558415.1 of Piaractus mesopotamicus. Taxonomy (NCBI): domain Eukaryota; kingdom Metazoa; phylum Chordata; class Actinopteri; order Characiformes; family Serrasalmidae; genus Piaractus; species Piaractus mesopotamicus. Next base: position 21,020 of record JAILXH010244797.1, read on the forward strand.
GTGTGCAGATGGGTCAGTGTGTCTGTGTCTGAGGAGACGTTGTAGAAAGACAGAATACCAGCTGCCCAGTCCAAATACACTCCTACTTTGTTGGAGCTAGGAGTGGGGGCAGGTATGTCAGTGATTTTCTTATTGTGCCACACAGAGTAACTGTTTGTCCCAGCTGAATTAGTGCAGTACAGCCTCCAGGATTTATCATTATATCCAAACCGACAGTCATCACCGCCTCCTTTCCTGCTGATTCCTTTATAACTCACTGCTATAGCAGCTCCCCTCCCACCCCACTCAGCCTCCCAGTAACAGCGTCCTGACACACTCTCTCTACACAGCACCTGCAACCAGATATCAAATCTTTCTGGATGATCAGGATACACCAGCGGCTCTCTCACAGACTTCACCTTTTTGTTCCCCTCGGACAGAGCAAGATCTGTGTGTACCGTGTTTGGGTCCAGTGTGAGTTCACAGGCATCTGCACGCAAAGAAGAAAGATTAGAGGACAAGATATCTACAGCATTTCTAGTCAGAGGTGTAAAAAAACATTGACATAAACTGCATCACTTTTGGAAAGTTCAAATTATAATAGTATTCAGTAAAGGTTGCAGTATGTTAGCCTTAACAGCGATTCACAATATTATTTTTGACTTTTCCTGATTACCCACAGACATCTAAAGCATATAAAAGATCCATGTTTTTTATTAGAAGCTTCTTATAAACATTAACATATATATTTACCTAACCAATAGCAGAGCTAGCTTGGATGTATCTACATAGATACCATGGAGAAAAATAAATTCTGAATTTTAAATTAGGCGTTTTGAATTGAATATTTTTGTTTTCAACCAAAACTTAAAAATAAAATAAGAGTATAACTGCATTGCTTGCAATGTCTAAATATATAAGGAGCACGATGATCATGTTAAATAAAAATAACTAAGAATAAAAGACATGCATTTTTTATTTCACAAAAATCATTAATCATTAAGGATAAAAGTCTAATATCACAGAAGGCAGCAATATGTAAACCTGGGTAGTATAACCATTGTCACATATCTTCAGAAGAATAACCAGTGATTTTTCTCAGCACTGTTTTTATAGTGTATTTTACTGTGCACTGAGAGCATCATGATTACAGTACAGGTGATTTCTCTGAGTATTTGAATGAATCGAGGTGTTCATGTAACCCGAAAAAGTTGATTATTTTGGTCAAAACAATGGAAGCCAGATGCGACATTACTGGCTCATCAATGCATTTTAATATACTTATTGCTGACTGCAATCACTCTATGTATCACTATAATCACAATAATAGTGTTTTGTTCATGTCGTACAGTTCCAGTGTTCATTTTTGTTCAAAAGAAGGCTATTGGGCTATTTTCAAACTTAAAACTTTAAAAAAACTGTATTGTTTTTTATTGCCTATATTATTCCAATTCTGTGTGAATAGTTGATCCACTAAGCATATTCAGTATATTCAAGTAGAATTGAATCATAATTAAATATGTTATAATCTTAATAAAATGTATTCATTCTGACGTTTACACCCATATAAATAGTGTGAGTATGTGTGTGTTTACATTAAAGAAGGTGACCTTACATTTTCTTAGGCCTGGTTTGATCCTGATCTTCCCTCCGTGCTCCACCCTAAACAAAAAGATAAACAAATTTTAACATGGCTCTCTGAGTCAGTAGATTTTTTTTTTTGTATTTTAATGTAAGTTTTTAATGTTCAGCATTAAATTTTTAGTAACATGTTTTTGTATCATAGCAGTATCCGAACTAGCACATACAATTTACAGTGAACCTGAAAACAAAACACCAAATATACTACAATCTTGTTATCATTGTTACTGGTAGTAGTTTTACTCCTGTTATTGTTTTATTTGAGCTCTTGTGTTTTTGGTCATACATGCTTTAAGATTTTCTTGGTACTTTGGCCTCCACTGTTTGCACATTATGTAGTTATTTTTTTGGACATTTTGTAATTAATTTCAAGTGCTTTTCAAAATACTGTAGGCCCTACATAAAGTCGGTGTGCCACAGAACCCTTTAAGCAGCAGAGACAGTTTCTTCTTCAGTAACTGTTGCTTACATGTGTACTCATATACTCACAGACTCACATACCTCAGTGTTTCCAGTCTGCAGTGTGAATCCTCCAATCTAGCAGAGAATAGCTTCACTCCTGACTCCCCTGGGTTATTGTAGGACAGGTCCAGTTCTTTCAGGTGCGAGGGGTTTGATTTTAGAGCTGAAGCCAAAAAAGAGCAGCCTTCCTCTGTCACCAAGGAGCCTGATAATCTGCAGAAAAGATTGAAACAAATTTGAGAGGGGCAAATATGAGGTAAAGAAAAATATGGCAGCACTTTAGTAAAACTTAACATCACCATTCACAGCATTCGGTAATGTTTTTAGTTCAGTAATCAATTCACAGAAAGCTCACCTGAGTATCTCCAGTTTACAGTGTGAACTCCTCAGCCCAGCAGAAAGCAGCTCCACTCCTGAATCTTGCAGGTCATTGGTACTGATATCCAGTTCTTTCAGAGTAGAGTTTTCAGATTGTAGAGTTGATGCAAGTGTCATACAAGAATCCGTAGTGAGATTACAGCCAGCTAGTCTGCAAAAATGTGAGACAATACAATCCAAAGTACTGCAGTCAGAGGGTGTGGAATCAAAACAAATCACACACACATACAACCCTAAGATGGAGGGGTTGAGGGGCAAGATGACATTTCACACAAATAACAAAAAAATCATGCTTGATTAGAATTTGCAAGAAGACACACTCATGAATCAAACATGGTGGTGGCAGCATCTTTTTATGGTTCTGCTTTTTTTTGACGTTTGATTCAAAATCTGAATGAATGAACAAATCACATTTTAATAGAAAATATAAAGGAGCCAAAATAGACGCACAGAACCAAGTGAAAATGCTTCTATTTTGCATTATTTTCTAATTTAATATGAAGTTTTTTTTATTACAAATTATATTATCAGCAAACCAATTTGAGGGAAAAGTGGAATCTTTGAAATTTTAACATGAGTTTGAACTCCACCAGTCTGTATGCAAAAGCTTCTGATAAGTAGATCAAATCCACCCGAGAGTCATCTGAACATGAGCTACAATGGAAGGACAAAAAATTGGTTCTTTTTGTACAAAGGCTTAACATAAACACAAATCTGAATAGTAGAATCTTGAATATTTCTTCTTCATTTCATGTAACATAACTTCTTTGTTTTTAATACCCTAATATTTTTTGTTGTTTATTTCCAGGTTAAACAACAAAAAAATACCCCACAAATTTTTAACATAGCCTCAACTTTTGGACCCCACTGTAGATACCTAAGAGTCTCTAGTTTGCAGTGTGAATCCTCCAGTCTAGCAGAGAGTAGCTTCACTCCTGAGTCTCCTGGTTGGTTGTAGGTCAGATCCAGTTCTTTCAGGTGTGAGGGGTTTGATTTTAGAGCTGAATCCAAAAAAGAACAGCCCTTCTCTGTCACCAAGCAACCAGACAATCTACAGATAATAAGGAAAAAATAGCACTGTAAGAGAGTATGAGATTGTTTGAGAGAAACTTTAATAGGCACCTTAAACACATGTACCAAAATGTAAAATAGATACACACATACACATATATTCTCTTACCCCTTAGCCAGCACATGTTTGATGCCTGAAGTTTACAAGGCTACAAGGGTAAAATAATAGATGTCTATGCTGCCCAGAAGCTTACCTGAGTATCTCCAGTTTACAGTGTAAACTCTTCAGTCCAGCAGAGAGCAGGTCCACTCCTGAATCCTGCATGTCATTGTTACTAAGATCTAATTCTTTCAGCAGGGAGTTTGCTGATTTTAGAGAGGAACTAAGTATTTCACAGGAGCTCATGGACAGTTTACAACCAGCTAGTCTGCAAAAAGTAAATATGGTACAAGAAAACAAAAGGTTAGTGATGTTGCCCTTCATACTAAAGGTGCAGAACAGGTTAAAAAACTAACATACTTTACTATGAAGCACTGCATCAGTGCTTGGTTTACTTTGATTTTCACAGCTTTGTTGAGCACAGAACCTTGCATTTGTTTCCATGGTTTCAAACCTAAAGCTATAGTAAATGTGATTATGAATGTGTGTGGCTTTAGTCAGGAAGTTCGCACTCGTAGGACGGCAGATTTATAGCTGATGTTCATCCTTTTGAGCACACAGTAGCCATATTTACATGCAGCCAGATAATCCATTAATTATCCGACTAGTAGCTCAATCGGAATAGAATACGTCCATGTAAACACTAGTCTAGTCCGATTGAGGCCACTCAGAATACAATTTTTATCCTATTGAACGAGGTGGGTAATCCTGTAAATAATCTGTTAAATAAAAGAATAATAACCATGCAAATGCCTCTATCCGATTACAGTGCATATAAACACCTCAGTCTTAATCTGTAATCGGAATATATTCAATTGGATTGGCAAAAATCTTTGCATGTAAACATGCAAAAAAGCCAGTGTCACTACTGTGCAAAAGCTTCGAGCGACTACCTTTTTTAATACATTTTTAAAGGAAAGCATTACTGCTTTGAAAAGGTTCGCTTTGCCATGAATAGCATTCATGATGAAACAAAAATAAAATATAAAAAACACTAAAAAGATTTTTAAACTAAAATAGTAAGGCAGTTGTTGAGTTCATTGAACTATTAAATTCATAATATCAAGTTAACAGAACAATAATTTGTATTTTGCATTTGTTTTCTAATTTTAGCTCAACCACAATTACTTTTTGTATAAAGGTTAATATAATTTGTTTACAGCGCAAAATAATAAAAAACAGAACTAAATATAATGAAAAGGGCTCAGAAATAAAAATAAGCTACATAAACATGTTAATTAAGCTAATGATAAAAATATATTGTATGTATATGTTTTGACATCCCAGGTAACATTACACCTTCTGTTGATTTTTTAAGTAAAAAAAAGTTAGCACCACCTCTGCATGGAACAAACTTAAATAGTACATATTTCTGCATATTTTAACAGACAATTATTGTTTCCTGAATTTAACAAAGAAAAAGACAAAGTAAAACTGTGGCATGTGCATTGCGTGTGTAAAAACGTGGCATGTGTGTAAGTCAACCAGTACTTAGTAAAACCCCTTTGGCTGAAATCACAGCCTCTAAAAGTTTCTTGTAGCAACTAACAGCTTCCAATTCTAGATTTTTTCCACATTTTGTTGAAAAATCCTTCTAGTTTAGAAATATTCATAGGTTGTCTTGCATGCAGAGCATGTTTGAGATCTAACCACAGATTCAATAATATTCAAAACTTTAATCTTTTGTTTCTTGAAGTAGCTCAGTGTTGACATTCATGTGAGCTTTGGATTCATATCATTCTGTAATATTCCGTACATAATTAGTTTACATAGTTTTTAGTACATGTCTACTCAGACCTGCATATGTATAGATATTCACACATCTCTTCAGCTTTTCTCCATGGCTCTTTATTATTCTTTATTCTTTATTCCCTGTTTTTATTTTATTTTACCCTTAAATACTTGTTAACATTCTGTTTGCTTGTCTGGTCTGTTTAGTATGTTGCATATAATGCATGTGTGCACTTGCCAAGACAAATTCCTTGTATGTGTAACATACTTAGTAAAATAAACTGACTTTGATTCTGATTGTTGCACACTAGTTATAAGAAGTGTTTTCGTCTATACTACTTGTTGAATAAGGGATGATTGAATGTTTACTAGCATTTGACGATCATGACTGATACAAGGAAATGCCAGAACCTGTAGATCTGGCATGGAGTTCTCACCACTGTAGCCATCTTGTGGCACACCAGAACCTGGACATGTAAAAGTTCTTTGATTTTAAATAAGACTGAATTTTTGCATTATGACTACTCAGATATTCGCTTACATTTTAGAAGCCATTTATGTAGTAAAAACTGATTTCACAAACCTTTTCTTACAACTGTATGTATGGTGTATATAGAACGTTATACTGAGAAAAAAGGGTAAAACATTAATAACATTATCAACATGGTAGTCAATTTACTACTATTACTACTACGAATTCTTATCACCTTTTCAGCTTTGACCTATGTTTTGACATATGTCTTCTTTTAAACATCACTCTGCTTTGGCATTCTCTGTTGTTACACTACCAACATCATATTTATCTAATTTCTGGCAAATTATTGGCATTACAAAAATAATCTATGTTAAATCAGCATTCAGGTCTCAGGAAGAAATATTTTATTCATTATCATTCAAGATTCACAGAAAACTCACCTGAGTATCTCCACTTTACAGTATAAACTCTTCAGTCCAGCAGACAGCAGCTCCACTCCTGCATCCTGCAGAAAGTTGTTACTGAGGTCCAGTTCTTTCAGGCTGGAGTTTGCTGATTGTAGAGTTGATGTTAGTATTTCACAAGACTTTGTGGTGATATTGCAGCCAGGCAGTCTACAACGGCAAAGTAAACACAGTTTGATTAAAGACACTAGGGTAATGGCATCTTAACAAAATTACAAAATTCTGGAGACTCTGCAAAAATGTGCAATGTTGTGGCTCTTCAGAACTGCACTAGAAAATGAATAAGCAATACAGCTTACTGGAGTGACAAATATATAATAAGTGAGAACATTTATAAGCAGCTGAATTAAGATACCGTATGATAAAGAAACAACAAGCATCATGCTCAGTGCTGTCCAGGAGGTCTCACTTGACCATTTGGTTGGATAACAACTTGATTCCTGTCTTTTCAATTTAACTTTGAATTAACAGTTTCTCATGATCATCAAATGATCACCAGCTGTCTCTTTTTTATTATGCCATTTTGCAATTGGTAATCTGATCATGCAGAATAATGTCTGTGTCACCAGTCTTTAGCCAATTTGTGTAGTCACTTTTATTAGAACATACAATGGCTTGCAATTAACTAGAAGAAATATAAAGTTGCCTTTATAATGTTTATGTTGTTATTCAAGAAAAAATCATTGAAAGCTCACCTCAGGATCTCCAGTTTACAAGTTGAACTCTTCAGTCCATCAGAGAGCAACTCCACTCCTGAGTCCTGTAGGATGTTGTAACCAATGTCCAGTTCTTTTAGGGTGGAATTTGCTGATTTCAGAATGGAGGTGAGAGTTTCACTGGAGTTTTTGGTGAGATTACACCCAGCGAGTCTGCAAATGCAAAGCAAAAAGAAACAACTAATCAGAAAACAACAACCCCAATGAACAAAAAAAACTAGTTAGACCTGTGAAAACCTTAAATTAATTGTCACTGCCACCAGTAGCAACAGTGCAGGGGTTATGTTATGCTATGTAGGGAATACATACAGAGAAAGATGGTTCACCTTAGAATCTCCAGGTTACAGTTGGAACTTCTCAGTCCACCAGCGAGAAGCTCCACTCCTGCATCCTGCAGGATGTTGTTACTGACATCCAGTTCTTTCAGGGGACAATTTGCTGATTGTAGAGCTGCCGTTAGTACTTCACAGAAGCTTGTGGACAGATTACAGCCAGCTAGTCTGCAGAAGAAGACAACGTAGTGTCACTATCAAACAAATTAGTGTAAACATCACATACATAAACAGATATTAATACTATTCTAAAATCATATAGTTCCTGTATTCTAGAAGCACATATAGAATATACTCTGACTGGCCACTTCAGTCAAAACCACCAAAAAACCACCTTCATCAAAACCACCTCCTTGCAGTGACCTGACATGGTGGTGGTGTGTTAGTGTTATGCTATTACGAGTGGATCAGACATTGCAGTGGTGCTAGAGTTTTAAAAACTTCAGTGTCACTGCTGGACAGAGTATAGCCCACCAACCAAAAATATCCAGCCAACAATGTCTTGTGAGCATCAGTATCTGAACTATCGTCTCTGACATTACACCTACAAGAAAGACCAACAAGGAGAGTCTAATAGAGTGGACAGTGAGTGCTTAAAAACCCCAGCAGCACTGCTGTGTCTAATCCACTCATACCTGTTCAACACACAGACACACTAACACCATGTCAGTGTCACTGGAGTGCTGAGAATGATCCACCACCCAAGTAATACCTGCTCTTGGGTGGTCCTGTGAGGGTCCTATATACTGAAGAATAGGTTGAAAGGGGGTTTACAAATTATGCAGAGAAACAGACGGAGAATTAATAAGTAAATGTAGAACTACAAAGTGTACCTCTATGGTAAGTGGAGCTGATAAAATGGAAAATAAGTGTAGAAACAAAGAGGTGGTTTTAATGAAGTGGCCAGTCAGTGTGTATCGTACTATATAATAATGTCAATTATAAGCCAGTGATATAATAGCATACTTCAAACATTTAGTAATGCACAAATTCTTGTAAATATTACTTGTTTACTTTTTCCTGGCAACTGATTTATACAGCTGTCAGTGACCACAGAGATAATGCCATATATATGCATATATAGTGCTACTGATGATGATATATAATGCTACAAATTCATATATTTTTATTATATAGCATGCAGTACAAAGCTTGATACCATATACCAGAGGTATATAAATCTGGAGTTTGAATACATCTTATAAGTTAGGATTTTGAAGTCATTGAACTTTAAAGTATGTTCACTACTGTAGTTCAAAAATGTCCAGTAGTATGTCCAACAATGTGTTAACAGTGAGGCTAAACCCCAGCTGCTCACATCTAAGGGTGTAACCATTTCAAATTATCATTTTATCACCACGATAATTTATTTATTTTAACATTTTCCATCTATTGACAATTACTTGTTCTGTTTAAAGGCCTTTGCTAATGCAATGTGTTGTTTAGGATACCATTTTTGTAGCATGAAACAACAACTACAACTATATGTTAAGGGAATGGCGTGAAATAGCAAATGTGCTTAGAGATCAAATACTTGTTTTTAGCCTCTAATATTTAATGTTTTTAAAGAATTCAGCCATCACTATTGCCAACATAAATTCATATTGAGAATTTTTATGTGGATTAAACACTTACAGAGCTCTTCTGCAGTTGCTTACAGCTGGGATCAGTCTTCTATAACCTTCCTCTGTTGTGTTATATTTCTTCAGCTCAAATTCTTCCAGCACTTCCTCTGAGATCAGAAGCATGCAGGCTAGAGCTGAGCACTGTCCAGGAGACAGGATTTTTGAGTGTTTCTCTGATTTGAGATACGTCTGGATCTCTCTAGATAAAGACTGGTCATTCATTTCAGTCAGGCAAAGGAACAGGTTGATGGATCTGTCAGCAGGAAGACACTGTCTTTCTTCCAGTTTTTTCATCATCATCTTCAAGATGTTCATCATCACTGATATCCGCTCCAATCCCATCTCATCCTCTCCTTTGATTTGTTTCTGAATGTAGGTTATGATTTTGGTGATGCTGTCTGAGCTGCTTTGTGTGTGCATTAGAAGGCCTTGTAGAAGTCTTTGATTGGACTCCAGTGAGATGCCCAGCAGAAAACGGAGGAAAAGATCTAGACTTCCATTCTGACTCTTTAAGGCTTTACGCACTGCTCCCTCAAGCAGATCCTCAAGTGTTACATTCTCAGACCACTCTTTGTATGGTGGTTTAAAATACTGAAGTGTTTCCATGTTCTTGTTCATATAGCAATAAAACACATAGAAAGCAGCCAGAAACTCCTGAAAGCTCAGATGCACAAAGCAGTAGACTTTCCTCTGGTAAAGCATAGATTCCTCCTTAAAGATCTCAGTGCAAATTCCAGAGTACAGGGACGCCTCTTTGACATCAATGCCACACTCTCTCAGGTCCTCTTCATAGAACATCACATTGCCCTTTACCAGCTGTTTGAATGCTAGTTTGGATAGTTTTAAAATCATGGTTCTGTTGGGTCCCAGCTGTTCTGTTAGGTCTCTGTTTTCATACTTTCCATACTTCTGGTTTTTCACATGTGTCTGAATGAGCAAGAAGTGTATGTACATCTCTGTCAACGTTTTAGGAATTTCTACATTGATATGGCATTCTAAGATTTCCTTAAGAACAGTGGCTGAGATCCAACAGAAGACTGGTATGTGGCACATGATGTGGAGGCTCTTTGCTGTTTTAATGTGTGAGATGATTCTGTCAGCCTGATCCTGATCAGTTATTCTCTTCCTGAAGTATTCCTCCTTCTGTGGATCATTGAATCCTTGAATTTCTGTCAAACGGTTGATGTACTCAGGGGGAATTTGATTGGCTGCTGCTGGCCGAGATGTTATCCAAATGAGAGCAGAGGGAAGCAGGTCTCCCTTGATGAGGTTTGTCATCAGCACACCCACTGATGATGTCAAGGTGATGTCAGATACTTTCTCACACTGTGAAAAGTTCAGCGGGATTCTGCTTTCATCTAGACCATCAAAGATGAACACAACTTTGCACATATCATACATCTTTATATCCAGATCTTTGAGCTCAGGATGGAAGTTACACAGAAGTGTATGAAGACTATACTGGTCATCTTTAATCAAGTTCAGCTCCCGAAATGGAAGCACCAACATGATATCAATATGAGGATTGGCTTTTCCATCAGCCCAGTCCAGAATGAACTTCTGCACAGAGACGGTTTTTCCAATGCCTGCGATGCCCTTAGTCATCACTGTTCTAAGGTTCTTCCTGTGTTTTATATCTTCCTCAAGTACTGGTTTGACCGAGGATTCAAAAATGTCATTGCAGTTAATGGCGGTGTCTTGTAAGTGCTGCTTCCTGGGTTGTTTTTCCATCTGTAAAACCTCATGTTCTTTATTCACGCCTTCACTCTCTCCCTCTATGATGTAGAGCTGTGTGTAAATTCTGTTTAGGAGCGTTTTATTCTTTTGTATTTGGACTACCTCAAATAAGCTCTCACACTTGTTCTTCATGTGTATTTTGTGTCGCTCTAAGACTCTGTGCAAGACATCATCTATTGGTTGGCTGGATTCCTGTTGCTCTGCTGCCTCTGTGGAGTGCTGCCTGATAGGGAACAAATATATAAACACAAATATCAGTAAAATGATTAGAAATGGTACAGGGATCATGCCATACAGGGGCCAAACAAAACCACAAAACTTTGGACACAATTCGAACTCTCATGTATAGGTCTGCATTCCCATGGGACTCCTGTAGGCCCACTACAATATCTTGGCTAATTTTCTCTGTCATGTGCGGGAGTGGGCAGTTAACCAGCCCAGTGAGGGTGTGAGCAGGACAACACATGCATGTATAGAAATCCTGTAAATGAATGAATGAATTTTTTGAGTCATTTTTGAAGCTTCAAAAGCTCATCCTGAATAGGTGTGAATCAACTGCGTTCTCGTCGGCTACAGAGATGGCGGTGCACAGACAGCCACAGCTGTGAAAAATGTGCTTAAGAAAGGCAAATGCACTATAATAAAGCTGACTAAAGGCAAGTTTGACAGCCATTTTCAGCCATTTTCAATCGTGACTAACGCTGATCTAATCCAGCTATGTGTTGAACTGCGAATAGGAGCAGGAAACAATGTTTAGGTTGAAAGCAGCAGCAGGATAAATGGTGCTGCTCACACAAATGCCTACAGTTACACAGAATCTTGTGCTGAATCAAAAAAGCTTGTATTTTTTTTTGTCGGATGTGAACATTAAGCAAAGACATTTGTTCAGTGAAGGCTTGCATAAATGCTAATAATGTTAGCGTTAGCATCCAAACTAGCTTATGTCAACATTTTTAAATTTTTGAAAACATTTTTGAAATCATTTAGTTTAAGTTCTTGGTCACACTTTATTTGGATGGTCCCCTGTAGATGCTCTACAGATCCTTAAATCATTAACAACCTTTCTGGTGATGATCAGTTGATTATCAACAACATTATGTTTAGATTTAGGGTTAGGAGGGGTTAGGGTTAGGTGTAGGTTTATTCTTTGAGATTGGGGTTAGGGTCAGGTTTAGGGTTTGGGATAGATTAATAAACCCCTTTACACTGAACTTGAAATTCGGTTGAAATTTAGTCGAATGTTACTTAAAGACAGACTGAGCATTTACAAAGCATCTACAGTGGACCATCCAAATAAAGTGTTACCAAGTTCTTTTTCAAAGAGTTATGACTACATTAATGCTTCTCTTATTACAGTTTGCTTTTCAAAGTAAGATCCATGCTGCATTAACCCGTTAAATTCTCAGGCTAATTACATACTAAGGCATTATTCAGTAACTACAGGGACTTCAGTGCAAACTGGTCGAGCTATTCTTAGCTTATAGAAGTGTGTAATAAAACTTCAGGCCCGCCAGCAGCCCTGGCCTGTTAAGGGGTTAAAATAAAGCATGCAATCTGGTGATGTGTTAACTGTAAAATATGAATGTAAGCTGTAATAATTTTTCATTTTGCCTAATTACTTTCTACAGCGGAGTGCATGTGTGTTTAAAGTATGCTAGATTCTATTTTAGGTAGTTTGGACTCATGTTAAGCAGGTTAGACTATATCGCTCAGTAAAACATACTGCATAGCAATAGCCAAATAATCCACAGTAGTTACTGAGTTATAAGTCTTGGGATTCATAACTTAAAAATAAGTACAAGAGGATAACTTACTTAGGGTCAAAGGTCACAGTTTGCATAGTGAGTTGTGGAGGACGCTCCATGGACTTGTCACTCTTCATGGACACACAGCTGGGCGCTGAAGATGCAGCTCTCTGGGTCTGCAAACTAGACAACAAACAAAATCTGTACTGAAAACCATTTTGAAGTCATTAAATACTGAAATGCTATTTACTATATATATATATATATATATATATATATGCATTTAAGGGAGGATTGCACAAAACAGAAAGAGACGACACTGGAAATGCTGTAAATTTGTGGTAGTGACTCAAATGCATGTTATTGGGAAACCTTAGCTATGGTATCGGTCATTGCAGTGAAACAAAGGCACGGCAGTAGTAAATTCAGCATTAATTTCAGGCATAGTATCACCACATACATCAGCCACATCAGGGCACATTTAGTGCTATACCTCCTCAAAAAACTATCGCAACTACTCAAAGACATAAAATATGTCTTGATACAGAACAACACTGGAAAACATTATTCATTTATTACATAATCAATCTAGTTGGTCAGACAGGGACCAACAGAAACAAATTATTATTTCTCACAGAATCTAGGCAGGACTTTTCCCCTGCACATTCAAAAACAACAGCTGTAGTTCAGTGGCAGATGGAATAACATCATTCATCCAAAATGAATTGCATAGCAATCATAAAACAATCCATAATAGTCACTGAATGTTACGTTTTATGACTAATAACTGAATAATAAGACAGCAGTATAAGGTCTTAACTCACTTTGGGTCAAAGGTCATAGTTTCCATACTGAGTTGTGGAGGACGCTCCATTGACTTGTCACTCTTCACAGACACACAGCTGGGAGCTGAAGATGCAGCTCTCTGGGTCTGCAGACTAGACAACAAACAAAATCTGTACTGAAGACCATTTTGAAGTCATTAAATACTGAAATGTGTTTTACTCTCTCATACATATGCAATTGAGGGAGGATTGTGCAAAACATAGGAGGAGACACTGGAAATGCTGTAAATTTGCGGTACTGTCTCAAAAGTATGTTATTGGGAGACTTTAACAATGATAGTGGTCAAAGCAGCCAGAGAAGAGCTACATTCGCATTACAAGCCTCACTGCTCAAATCCGATCTCTCTGACACGACGGTTCACACTCGTTTAGGCAAGTGACTCCAATCTGTCATTAATGTGAACAAACCGGCGTCCTGAAATGACCCACATGCGCACATCCTACTCAGTAACGTCACGTGAATGAATCACTGCATCATCAGCACAAACTAACGAGCAGAACGAGGCTTCACTGAGAAAATAATTAAGTCTGATCAGCTCTCAGCTTTAATATTAGAGCGAGACGAAGGCGGAAAAGGTGAGACGTGTTGCACCACGCGAAGCGAAAAAAAAGCACATGAATTCCAATCTGAGCGTCACATTAAGGTTGCATGGCCTTGAATCGGATACGTATCTGATCTAGGACCACATATGAAAGCGGCTAAGGTCGGATTTGAAAAGATCAGATTTGCATCCACACAGCCCTGAAAACATCCGATCTGAGTCACATTAGGGCAAAAAATCGGATTTGTGCCTCTTCAACCTGGTAATGTGAACGTAGCCAAAGTCAAAGCCTTAGTAAATTCATTCATTTCAGTGATTTCATGAAGTACATAATGAACTGGATTGGAGTTATTTCTGTATGACTTTTTTCAGTGATTTCTATATGGGCCTTTTCTCCTTGTGCTTGGTTGGTACAGCACACTGAGTAACAAACCTGGCCTCCACACAGCACACCGGGATTCAGTTCCTAGCTTGGGCAGGCATACTACACTGGACAAAACTCTGTTTGCCAACCTCTGTAAAATAATTACATTTGTAGGTTGCTCTGAATAAGCAAGTAACAGGTATTCTAGTTATATATGAATGGTACTCTGTATAAGGTTTTTCCATACTTGATTGTTGGCAGTATAAAGTGTCTGGTTTAAGTCTATACCAGCATGTAATTAAATTATTCCAAACCGTTCAGTGCCACTATGAGGAGGTTGAATCAGAACATTTTTAACCAAACACATTTTTAGCATTGGTTTATTACATAGAAGTAAACTGATTTACTGGTCGTTATGCATGTGTGTGTTGAGGGAGGATTCTGCTTATGTCGGGATTGGTCGGGTTTGGACATCATGTCCCAAACATATGTCAGGTTCAAATCAGCCTGCCTCCTACTTTTAACAGACGTTACCTTGCGTTCCTCCCTGCTCTAGTTCCTTCATTACTTTATTCTCCCTACTTTCATTACAAGTGCTGGTCCAAACATCATTTTACCGACTTTGAATTCTCATTGAAAAAATACATTTTTTTTGAAAATATTCCAGTTTTCGATTTGTAACAAACAGTTCCACTTTTATACATCCTTGTAACAATGGACATCCCAAAGTTTCCAAACAGATGTGCTGTAATGTTCTGTGAGATAAGGAGACAGATGAGTCTTACTGGATTTTTGCTAACCTAAATAACAGCAATGATAAAGAGGTACGTTCAAGTGAGATATTTTAATGTTTTATACTGCCATTTATATGTCATGGTAATAACCAATCAGTTGGCCTGTTATCACTGTCTCTGTCTCTCAGCTCTGCAAGGTTAAACGAGTGACTGAGGGTGCTAAGCTTCTTCACCTGAATTTCATTCAGCAGTCAAAACTACAGCCAAACAAATTAACATATATATGGTTAACTTTGATGGGCCTGGATTCGAACTCAAACTTTTACGGCACGATTTGGGTCGCTTGGGTTCGGACAAAGTCTTGTTGGGCCTGGATCGGGTTAGGACACTATACTTGGTGCTGTGTGTCAGGTCAGGTCAGGCTTGGAGAGAAAATTATTGGGCTGTATTGGAGTTTGGACTAAAATTTCAGGCCCAATTAAAGCTCTAGTATGTATATGTTGGCTGTGTCGTTTTTTTAACATGCAAACAAACTGGCCTGTAAAGGAACAACCAGCAACTATGGCCTAGAGTCCCTTTTTTCTGAGAGGAGGCAGCTCTAGTGTTTAGTTTCAAAGTCAGAGGAATAGAGCATGAGGAGGTGTGCTGCTCTATACATGTGATACTTTTCTGCCCTATTTCTACTCAAAATCTGGGTTTTTTTTCAGTCAAACCTGCAAATAATCAACAGAAAGTTTTAGAATTATAAAAAATGAAGACATAGAAAAGTTCTGATCAGTTAAATGAAGAGAAATTATTTAAGATTCTGCAAGATTTCTAGGTCATTTCTAGGTCACAAAAGCAATATTTCTAAGTCACTATTAAAATTTTTAGCAAATGTTTTGTAATGACCACGTTAAGGCCTTTTATTGTGGCAACCCTTCACTTGAACCCTGCTAAATAACACTGACATAACAGTACTATTCACCATTAACATTACACTGATATGGATATGAACTTACTTCGGATCAAATGTCGCATTTCCTCTGCTGAATTCAGGGGGCTCTAGCTTGGACGAGTGACTCTTCATAGACATGCAGCTGGGTACTGGAGATGCTGATCTCTTTGACCTATGAGAGGATATATTATGACTTACACAGGACTTATGTATCAGAATTCAAGCACCTGGATCATGGAATTGGAGGCCAGCTGCATGAGGACCCTAACGTCTTTACTGGATCTTTTATATTGCTACCTACACACATGTAAACAAAAGAGGTAAACACATTAATTTAGACTGGTTTGAAGTGAAATGGTTCATTGTAGACAAACTTGCCAAGTCAGAATTGTTCACAGTGGTCGTGATAGGAACCAGACGTTTTAGGTGCTCACAAAAGCTCCGTCACAGAAAGTTATTTCATGAAATGGTTACAAATATGTTGCCTGGTGTATCACCACCACTGTAAAGAAAATTTCTCTACGATGCACCATTTAATAGGTCTTGTTAACTGAATCAAAATAACATACCTCAAAGGATTATTATTTTACTATTTAAATACATTCACAAGTAAGTACTTTTGTTATATGCCACTTGTTATAAGAACACAGGTTTTAAAGTCAGAGCAATGGAACGGCAAATGGGCAGCTCTTTGTGCATGTTATTTCAAACTATCCTTAACCACTAATGTTAGACAGAAAGGTGATGCCTCACTTTGGTTCACATGGCTCATCTGCACTGCTGAGTCCAGTGGGCTCCACCATGGACCAGTCACGTTTAACAGGCTCACTGTGTGCTGAAGACGTCGCTCTCTCTGTCTGCGAACTAGAGCCATGAAGCAAAAACATTATCAAAGACTGTAACAGTCAAGAACTAAGGGACCACACTGAAAAATGCAGTGAAACCCAAAAATAAACAACAGAAATTTTTACAATTATGATAATTCAAAACAAAGAAAAGTTCTGACAAGTAAAATGAAGAAAAATTATTCAAGATTCTGCAATATTTCTAAGTCACTATTATAAATTTTTAGCAAATGTGTGACATTGACTATGTTGTGACCTTTTATACTGGTAACAATTTACTTGAACTCTGATATATAACATTGATATATCCATACTATAAACATGTCATGGACGATTTCATGTGCCGTCATGAGCTGTCATGCCAGATTTTGTTCAGTAATATAACACTGTCATGGTGCTATTACTAGTAATTGTCAAGACAGGTGCCATAATGTTTGATGTCAATGTTATGTAACTTTGGATGAGGTGACAGTAAATTTGAACAACAGTGCCTACACTGCCTTTTGCTCATCACCTTACCTAGGAACATAACATTCATATCCCTGTATTCCAAGATGCCACATATCTGGACTGGCCTGCAAAATCCCCAGATTTGAATCTTATTTAAAATCTGTGGGACGACCTGGAACAACGAGTAAGACACCAGAGAAGGCATCCACGAAATCTGGCTGAACTGCACAATTCTTTGATGAAAGAGTCTGAACATTGATGTTGCCTACATCCAGAAAGTAGTCCAGTCCATGCCAAATCAAATCACAGCTTATTGCATGCTATTATGTATATTTCAGTCACAGATGACTCATATTTTGGTCCAGTGAGCTTATCATTCATTCAAAAAGACAATATGTCAGCACTGAACAACAAAAACTACACTATAATAAACACTACAAGATGAGGTGAACCTTTGAAGAAAAAAAACAAAACACTTTACTCGTTGCTCGTGGAATCCCCAACACACTCCTCCAACACATCTGCAAACATGGCCGAAAGGCTTCTCTCAGTCAAAGCGCTGTTCAACAGAAAAAAGCGTAATAAAATGTTTGTTAATTGAACGTTTCCTTTTTTGTGCTCCTGAAAAAAGCATAAGCCAGCATTCTCTGTACACTCACTTTACTAGGGCTGGACAATACGACAATATATATTGTTGTCATGATAAATTATGTCACAATAAACACAATAAACAACACTACAATAAACACAGTATTTGAAAGGTGTTGAATAAAAAAAATTCAAAATTTTTTTAAAGTTTTTGATATTATTTTTTAAAATGTAGCACTACTGCTTCTGTTTCCTCAATTTACGCTGATCAGATGTCTGAAAGTAGTACAGAGTAGTACAGAGCTGACAACCATACGTTAATGAAAACATGAAATCCATTACATTTAGCCATATTTTATGAACCAATGTCCTCAAGAAATGAGGAAAAGTCATTAAGTACCAAGCTGACAAAACAATGCTAAGTATGTTGCTTGATCCTTTTAAAATGGTGCTGCATCGAAATTGCAGCCAAAATTAAAAAAGAAGAAGGAACATTAATATATCCTTTGAAAAATGAGTCACTTTTGCCAGTACCCCTTTTTTGGCACACAAAGATTCCATCGGTGCTTGCCCGGAAATGTCAAAAGGAAATGAAGTATGGTCAGCAGACTGTTAGAGAAACGCTGGAAAGCTGTGAGTGATTTCTGAATGATTCTCTGTTTTTAGTCATGCCTTGCTTATTTCAGCAAGACAATGCCAAACCACATTTTGCATGTATTACAACAGCAATGATCCTTATTAAAAAAGCCCGGCTTTAAATTCAAAATGGGCATTTATTTTTCAAAAAACAATAAAATTTCTCAGTTTTAATATTTGATATGTTGTTGTTGCACTATTTTCCTTTAAAAATATGGTTTACATGATTTGCATATTATTGCACTTTACAACTTTATTTACATTCTGCACAGCATCCCAGCTTTTTTGGAAATGGGGTTGTAGATACATGCGCTAAATATAAAATGCAGTTAGATTTTTGTCAACAGCTTCAGAATCTTCAGAGTAAGTTTGATGGCTCTAGCTTGAGGTGTTAGTGGGTTTCAATGGAATTATGGTGGGACGTAAACACAGACAGCCACTTTAGTGGCTCTAGATTATATACTACACTACAGTAACAAGAACACTTATATACAAATGAGGGATGGAAAGCAAGGGATGAAAAAAGAGGAATAATGGATGAATGGTGGAATGAAAAGCGGACGAGTACTATGTCTCAGTACTCCATAGAAAGTTTGGTGGTTTTGGTCTGAATGTTGTTAAAATAAGAGCAGTTCGAAAAAATCCCCATGTAAAATTAAAAAGGAAATTGGATGAATTTAGGGACGGAAAAGAGCCACACAATGCAGAGCTTGTTATACAACTGTTCACACTGTAGCTACACTGTAAAAACAAGTGGTGTCTCAACTTAAAAAAACATTGTCACCGGGCTTCCTTAACATTCTAAGTCAACTGAATGTCTAAGATTAGGACGGCAGAGTGTAAGACACAGATTCTTGTTCTGTTAAGTTACTATTAGAAATTCAGTTAACTCATTCGAAATCATTACAGTGTATGAAAATCAGTCATATTACCTGGTGCTTCCGATGTCCCTCACACACTCATTCAGTAGTTCTCCAAACATGGCTGAAAGGCCTTTGTGAGTCAATGTGCTGTTCAACAGAAACATTTAAAACATCACAAATGGTTTTTACTGAAAAGTGCCTTTCTTTCTTAAAAACATTAATAAATCTTGCCTAAATAAAATTTCTGCCATTTTAAAACATGGGGCTCTAATAGTATAACACTAGTATCTTATACAGGGTGATTCAAAAAGATTCATCCGATTTCAAAATGATTTATTTCACTTGTAAATCATTACAGAACAATGCAGTAAACTGTAAATGGTTTAAATGAGCATAAAGTTTGTTATGTAGTAGTTATAAGTGCTCAGTATGAACCTCCTCCAGCTGTACGGACAACATCAGCGGCATAGTCAAATTCATCCCATACTTGATTGAGCATGTTGGGTGTCGCTGCACTCACAGCTCTTTCAGTGCGATTTCGGAGATCATCCAGTGTTGTGGAACCAACGCAGAACGCTCTGAGCTGTTGGAGGTTCACTGCCCACGAAAATCACGCTGCACATTTATGACGGATTCACTTTTATTGAAGTGGAGGACGCAGAACGCTTTCTGCTCAGGGGTCTCATCTCCTCTCAGACTGAAGGAGCCATCTTCCAGTGACAGTCAGAAACTCTATGACCCCCTCTTTCAATTGGTATGTGATTGGTTCCTAGACGCCTCATGATTGTAAAAATATGGCGCTTTGAAATCAGATAAATCTTTTTGAATCACCCTGTACTGTTGGCTCCAATTTGCTATTTTTGTGGTCAGAAATAATCATATGTTATTATTACTATACTAATCATTATTTTAACATATTACTGTTATTGCATTTGTTGTTATAAACTGGAATTATTATCATTACTATTATTATTGTTAATATTTATTATTGCATTTAATATTCATTATTATAAGGAGTATTAGTAGTAGTGGTGTTATTTTAATAATTATAATAATCAATATTATTTTTGTAACTTATCTACGGGCAGTTTGCAAGATTAGTGTTATTAGGTTAAATTTCCCCACTTAAAACTTAAGACAATATTTTTGATAATGTCAAGATATGACTGAAAACCTCCAAGTACATCATGCAATGTTTGTGCAGAATAGAAAGAAAAGAAAAGTAACACTCAGTAAATGAAGATGGCAAAAACATCATTTCAACAACATGGGGCAGATGTGTCCCTTGTTCTCCTCGAAAGCTGCACTAGTGCTAGAAACTATGGGTTGGGCTGCACTTCTCTAGGAGGAGACAGGACCATGCACAGAGCCAGGCCTCATGAACGGGTCATCCGAAAACCACGGAGTGAAAAAAAAAACAGGTAAGGAAAATATAGGGCAAAAAGTGTATGGAAGATGTGTTCAAAGACCCCCCACATTCAGGACAGAACCAAAGACCCCCCACATTCAGAAAAGAATCAAAGACCCCCCACATTCAGAAAAGAATCAAAGACCCCCCACATTCAGGACAGAATCAATAGGAGAGCCACATTTTCAGCGAATCACCAAAAGTCTACCCATTTAGAAAATGTATTGGTAACACTTTACTGTAGGGTGCTGTTCGTAAGGCTACATCACCTACCTAAGGTTGTCATTACAACTGACATAACCCTACATAACTTTTTATAAATGCTTATTACAACAGGCGCCATCTGTCATAAAGGCTACTTTAGCTGACTTTGATCAAAATTGGCAAATGTAACCTTTACAGTGAATGACGCTTATTGGAACAAGCATTTATAAATAGTTATGTAGGGTTATGTCAGTTCTCATGACAAGCTTATGTAGGTGTCATGTTGCCTTGTGAACAGCGCCCTACAGTAAAGTGTTGCCAATGTATCTTCTCAAATCATTTAGAGCATCCCTGAAATACAGCCAGTGCAAAGTGATGCATGCAAACTCTTCTATGTCAACCAATGTAGCCTTTTATATTGGGCTCACAAAGCAAGCAGTAGCAGTACACATATCCTTTTTAGTTTAAATAGCACAACTCCACTGCTGAATTAAGGAGGCTCCTCCACTATCCTGCCACTCTTCATGGACTCATAGCTGGGAGATGAAGATGCCACTCTCATATTCTAGCTCAGTATATTTTTAGCCAGTGAAAGAAAACTACTTACTTTGGGTCAGAGGTTCCTCCACCACAACTGGAGTTATGAGGCTCCATTATGGAGCTGAAACTCTTAGGAACACAGCCGGAGAACTGAGATGCTGCTCTTAGGCCTCTGTGAATAAAGAGTTAGAGTGAGTTTTGGTTACATAAGACATCAGATAAAGACAATCAGTAAATATTTCTTTCATGTTTGTTCATGTGTGCTGAATATAAACAAATGTTACAAAGGTTAATTAGTTTTTAACCCACTTTTTCACCCCTAGGTGTCACAAAATGCTACCAAAGCAGGGGAGAGTGATTGTCAACTGTCGTAACACGATGGGCCTCATTCACCAACTGTTCTTTTGAAGCAATTTCTTCTTAAAACCCACTTAAGCAGTTTTCACAAAGATTCTGACAGTCACTAATGTTTCCCTATTTCGGATTTGTTCTTAGGTACGAACAGAATCTACAAGAGCACAAAGGTGAGAACAGTTCTGTGCTTTAAAAACACGTCATGAATCCGACATAGACATTTTGGCTACGTTCACATTACCAGGTTGAAGTGGCACAAATTCGATCTTTTGCCCTAATGTGACTCAGATCGGATGAGCCACTTTCATATCTGGTCCTAGATCGGATATGTATCCGATTCCTGGTCATGCAACCTCATTGTGAATGCTCAGATCAGAGTTCATGTGCTTTTTTTCCACTGCGCGTGCACCATCATTCAGCGTTACTCTGGCAGCAGCGCCAAACAGAAGTTAAAGGTGAAGGAATTTATTGTTGTGAAATGTGCTGTGTTGTGTGTGTATGTACTGAACTTGTATTTTACGCTGCCTATTTTGTGCTTCTCCTTATACGGTCATGTTTGTCACACCTGTGACTTGTCCTGTTTAAGCTGTGTCTAATCTTGGCATCAGTCCAGCTATAAAACTGTGTCAGTCCATTGTCTTATGGGCTGGCTGGGTGT
>JAILXH010244850.1:28869-39046 GCA_023558415.1 Piaractus mesopotamicus
GATTCTTGTCTTGTTACTCTTTTCTTAAGTGTCTTGCTATCCCTTTGCTGCTGTAACACTGTGAATTTCCCCTGTGGTGGGACTAATAAAGGATTATCTTATTTTATCTTATCTTATCTTAGTGGATGCACTGCTGTGGGTCAAATGTATCTATTGTTGCAGCAGCAAAAAACAAAAGTTCACTTGCATCTATCCTTTAAAGGCCCATCTTCTCCACATTCTTGTAATTTACAAGATTTACAAAATTTACTGAAGTGCAGGGTGTTTTGTGTGGTTTTATCTACCAATATGTAATTAATTTTCACATGACCATTTTCTAATCTTTTTCTTTATTTTTGTCTTACTGCATCCTCAGTACTTATAACTGTAAATGATCCTTGTTCTGACTGGCTGTCCTTTATTGTGTCTAATCAAAACACAGTCTGGGCTGAAATACACCTATTCCACAGTTTTCTTGAAAACCCAATGGTGGCTGCCATGATGCCTCACTATTTTCATTGGCCAGTTTTCTGCTTCAAGAGACACTAGAATTCCAGTAGTTCTAACCGGAGAACTTGAGTGGAGTTTGGGCTTGATGTGTTCTGTTGTCTGGTGCCCAAACAACTGAAAAAATCTAATTGTTCTGGGAAGGTGTGTGCTTCAAACGCAAGCAGATTCGTAAACATTGTCCATGCCCTGTGCCATCTGCCTTCTGCGTTCCATTCCATGCCAAAGAAGAAGGAAAGGAAACTGGCATGTAGCTTTCAAACTGAAATATCCTCCAAAGAGGATATATGTTTGCTCATAAAAATAGGATACATAGCAAATAGGATATATCTGAACTTGTGCCTAATACCTTCCAAAAGGCAACCCACTGTCTCTACCACTCCACTATCCCTCAGCATTAGCGCCCTGATGTTTACCTTGGCTGACTCCCTGACTTGATTCTCCGTATAGCTTTCAAAAAAAAAGGTGCTGTGTTTGCTACACAAAACCTTTAATATTTTCTTGCTGTACTGGTAATTGTGTGCCTCTGTGCTTTTATAGTTCCCTAGCTCTTCACCCTCTACGCTTTTAGAAAAGATGAAGTAGTTCATTATATCAATATAGCTATATCTATATTATTGTATAGCTATTACATCAATTATTATAGCCGTTATATCAATATCATCAGCCCACAATTTCATGTTATCTACCCACTCTGTACGCATCGAGGAATGGGGCACTGTGAAAACAAGCTCACAGTTTTTAAAATGTTTTTTCATGCTAAGCAACCTTTTTTCATTAAGGAAAAAAACACACGTGTACTATTTCACTTGCTCAGAACACCCTAACTGGAAACCAAAAACCGGCTTCAGATCACGGGAAAAGTTAAAGTTCAGGAAAATTATGGATAGCATCAACGTGAAGGGGTGGAGCAAAACTGCATAAGACTCTTGACGTCACAAAAACAATTAAAAAAATTCCTGCAGCTTAGTTTCCATAATGATGGTACTGACAGGGAAGTGAATGGTACATTTTGAATAGTACATACTATATCAAACAGTTTTATTTCAAAAAGTTTGTAAAATAATTTTTCCATGACATTTTTCCATGATGTGCTCCCTTTAAAGGCCCGCCTGTACAGTTCCTCTCCGATGCAGACTTTGTGTCCTCTAGTGGGAGCCATTGTGAAGAAGCAGCTTCACTACCCAAAGCTTCACAGCAGAGGCCACCAAAAATCATGTGAAGAATGAGTATCCAGGCAGAGAGGCCAGGACAGTCAGATGCAATCTCATTTGACTAGCTCATTTCTCTACGCTCTGCAATGCAGGCTGTAACCTATATGAATATACCGTTATATGAATGAAATTTGACGCCAGCTGAACCAAAAAGAGGAAACAAAGTATTGGAGGAGATTCAACGGAACCAGATGGTTTGTGACTGCTCTTGAGTATTGTCACTGGCAGTTTCACAATGACATCTGGAAACAACTCACTTCAGAATCATAATAGGAAAGTAATGGAAACTGGCATTGGGGAACTTTCCTAGCAGGAAACCGTTTTGGTTTGAGTGACAGTGTGAAGGCCAGCACCTGAGCAGAGTTCACTGAAGTGTGCAAAAGTGATGATTGCAGGCACACTGCGGTCAGCTCCACTTCCCACAAATTGAAATGAAATTGCTTTCCAAGCAGGTTGAAGGTACACTCTGATTTTAGAACAACAAGAGAGGTGGCCTGGACCTGGACACTGGATTTGTGCTAAAGCTGAAGGCTGAAATTGTTCTGGTCATTCAAATTCATAGGCAAAAAACTAGAAACCTAGATGGAAGGACTAACAGGCAAGGCTTCATGATACCCTTTTTAATCTCTAGTTGTTGTTTAAATGGCTACTTTTCTGTAACCTATTCATTTATTTATTTATTTATTTATTTTATTCATTAACAAAAGCCATCATGCTAGCCGATGCTGGAGCAGTAACCTTTTGTAGGCAGTTTAAAGACATTTTTGAGACATTATCTTTCATGCCATTCATGGATGAGTGGTATGTAAGGCTAAATAGTACCCAAAAATTTTTTTTTTATCACTATTTTACCATTATTGACATTGACTCCTGGTTCCTATCACCACCACTCTAAAGAAATCAGAGTCAGTAGGTTTCTCTGCAATGCATACCTTCGCATTAAACCTCTCTGAATGACTTTGTTTACACCTGAACTACTGACTTATACTGAAATTTGGAAAATTTGATAGAATTACTTTTTAAGCTGTTCTGATTTAGTTGGGAATTCCCTGACTGACAGCGGAGTGGCGATTCACTCAGTGAGATCCAAAAGCAGAGACTTACAGGATTTATTTTTTGGCAAGCAGTTTTCCAAACTACTTTCCAGCCCTGACCTTATTTTCACAGCACAGAGATGACAAGCTCAAATTACTTTTCTTTTTTAAGCATGTCTGTGTCTTTCCCACTTGTGGTGATATGGGCCTGCTTTGAGATCAAAATCTGAAATGGTACTGTTAATATAGTCACAACATACCTGGGTTGGAGATTGAAAATGGTTGTAAAATATAAGAGGTTATGACATGAGAGACTCATAAAGAACCTCAGCGTCCACACAAAAGATGGAGTGCTCTGTGACATCTGTGAAATCACGTGAGCATTACAGTCATTAGCATCTTACATTTCAAAGATTATTTTAAACATAGTACACAATCCTCAGAGGCACTATAGTGAATGGGAATTGTTTAGTAGCTTGTGTCGACGAGAGCTTGTTGCAGCTGCACAACATAGATACTTATCAGCAAAAGTGGACCATAGAAATGAGCACAAGATAACACTTTTAAAAAAGGTTCCTAAAATAGGCATATGCATTTCAACTAATTTTGATATTCGAATGTCAATGTGAAAGAAACAAACAGAGAACGGATGACAGTAAGATAGAGCTGTAGCTTTGCTTTTTAGATGACAGTACTGGTGTTGCACAAATCTTTAGCAGCAGGCTGTGGAATACATTTGAATTTATTCAAAAATAGCTGAGGGAAATCGGTAGATTTTCATGTTGGATAGGTAACAGATGCTGCCTCTTCAGTCGAGTTAATGAGCTAACAAAGCTAACAATGACACCGTGCATACAGTGTCGGATGCTAATGGAGACTTGTTCTCTTCTTACAAGTGGTCTTTCCTCCTCAGTGGGTGATGTGCCAACAGTACATTTATTAGAGAAATATATTTTCACTGTTTCAGGACCTAGCTAATTAGCCTAGTTAGCAAAAAAGCTCTGCAGTGCTATCTCTGCCTTCTCAGTCATATTCTAAACAATAAGTCCTTTGCAATGTGGACTCTTATTTCCTTGTGACTCAGAAAATATGAGCAAAACTGTCACAGTCCTGTTAAAAAAATAAAATTGTCATTTCACTGAATTGTTGTTCTATATATTTTCTCCATCTTCCCATGATGAAACACAACAAGTACCCAAATAATGATTTCAGTATTTGAATACTGGCACCTCGAATGGTTAACAGAGTACACGCATACTTGTCCACATCCTTATCCCAAAGGGTTCTTGGCTTGGGTGTATGATTCTAGGAAAACTTTTATTTGGTATAGGAGCACATTACATGGAGCTTCTTTGAACTTCAAAAAGGTCCTACACACTCACACATCTGATTTACACTAGTCTAAGAGGCTGCCCACAACATTCAGCTAGTTTATTTTTATAATTTCAGTAAGTCATACTGTGTCCTAACCCACATTCTGCATGACCTTGAAGCTGCACTATGTAAGATTTGGAGATTTGGAGACCTCTCTGGTGGAAATGTGTAAGTGCACACAATGGCCCACATTTATCAAGCGTCTCAGAGTAAGAGCACTGATCTGAGATCAGGTCATGACATTTTATTCAGTGTTAGATAAAAAGCATAAGCTACTCCTAGATCAGTGTTATTACTCC
The DNA here is from genome assembly GCA_023558415.1 of Piaractus mesopotamicus. Classification (NCBI taxonomy): domain Eukaryota; kingdom Metazoa; phylum Chordata; class Actinopteri; order Characiformes; family Serrasalmidae; genus Piaractus; species Piaractus mesopotamicus. Next base: position 33,277 of record JAILXH010244850.1, read on the forward strand.
ATGAAATTTGATAAATGTGGGCCACTGTGCATAAGAACACTTTGTCACCCCTTCCCCAAACACATAGATCTGATGATTGAGAGCTTGTTGAAAAAGTGTTCACAGAAGCTTTGGCGAAGGACGTGTCTTCTAAGGTGTAAGCCAATTATCTTTTATTGTTATTCTGTCTTCATCAGTATAGCGTCGATTTTACATTTGAGGCCTAAACATCAAGCCACACTTTCTTTTTGAGCCTGTGCATATTTCTGACATAGTCTGAAATACTATATAACTTTAAATTATTGTTTCATTTCTGCAAAACTATGTAACTTTAAACAATTATTTCGACTTGCAGCATTGCACAGAAACCATATTTTAATGTGTATATTTTCTTCTTAATCCTGCTTCTTTCAGTTTCAACAAGGAAATCTTACATAGTGCAACTTTAATGAAGACATAGATACGTTCCTAGCGGCTTGAGAGAAGTTTCAGGGATATATTTATGAGAAAGATTTGGGTGTCCATTGACTTCTGCCCAGTTTAAATATCTGATCTTCTCTGGACTTGCAGACCCACAGACTTAATGTTACTGAGGAAGTCCACCTGGTTGTAGGGCTATCTAAATCTGCCATTCATCTAGGTTGTAAGTGAGACAATATGGGCATTATGTGAACTTCCAAAAAGGCACCATGTGATGACATAAAGGAATGGAGGAAAAAAATAATGACTGAAAATTGAAAGAATTTGGACAAATGTCTTTCAAAGTAATACACAATTTGTTAATATGAAGATTTGGGTGTCAATATCAACTATATGAGCGAGTTGAGCTTAAGTACTCTCTCATTAGCGCTTGTAGCCGTGTGGCTTCACAGATTCGATGTGATGATGCTAAGCACTTCAATGAACGTGGCAGAACGTAGGTCTGTGAGACCAGAGGACATGGGCCTGGAGTCTGGAGATTTAGGTTGGGTGATGTAGTGTTTGTTATCACTGTTAGCCTTGTAGCAACAGAACTACACTAAAAAAACAAAATAAAGAAGCAAAATCTGGACACCAGACATGTTTTGGCTGATCGACTGCATCTGAGCTAAGTGGAAAATTGTGTAAATTTGCCAAGTCATTCCTTTAAAGATGCATCCATTGAAAGGTTCTTTAAGGAACCAAAAGTGGTTCTTCTATGGCATCACTCAAAAGAACCCTTTTTAGCACCTTTAAGATAATCTGACGATAATCAGTTTCTTCTAATGTGTGCTGTGTGTATGTCAGAGTGAGTGGGAGAGAGAGAGGGAGAGATGGAGAGAGAGAGAGAGAGAGAGAAGCTCAGGGTGTAAACTGGCTGTGGTGCCTCCACACCACCCACTCGTGCCTATGTTGGGCTGAAGGATGAAAGACTCGGCTCTGTTCTTCTCTTCATTCCTTCACCAACCGCCCACCCTCTCTCTCGCTTCCCTGACAGGAAAGGCAGAAAAGCAGCCTCATCTGCTATTGCGGTGCAGCACATACACGCACAAACACACAGCACAGGGGTCACAGAAGCTGCCATAAAGGTTACGAGACACTGTAGGCACACGAGTGCGCTGACACTCAGATATCCTTACTGTGTGTTATAGTATACAAAAGGCTGTCTGTGATTGAGGGTTTCTTTTTATCAGTATGGTTGGCACTCTGGAGAGCAGTGAGTCTAGGAGAGGGAGTTTTTTGTACTCATTACAAGAACATCATATCATCATCAACAAAACCTATGCATGCAGTTCAGAAACAGATACATTGATCTTAACCTTTAGAAGTCTAGAGTTATCACTAGAGTTTTGATACACTTTTAAAATGTAACTACACAGTTTCATGATTAACTACATGATTACATCATTACATCTCTAATTATATTAAAGGGGAATTATAACCTTTCAGCACAATTAAATGGTTAAGATGTAAACAAAGTCATTCAGAGTGGTTCGATGTGAAATGCTCTGTTCTAGAGAAACCTACCAAGGCAATTTTTCACAGCAGTGGTGATTGAAACCAGATGTCTAAAGAGTTTAATGCCTCTTCGAGCTCCCTCACAGAAAGTTATTACATGAAGTGAGTATGAATACACTGCCTATTGATTAAGAGATTATTTTACAGTTTTGAGATAAAGTTTACAGTGTAAAACATGTATTTTTAAAAATCCATTCATGGTGCAGAGGTACATGCAGAGCGTTCTAAGGTAAACAGTCCCCAAAGAAAGCATATTCTTTTTTAGATTTACCACAATTTACCATTATCAAGAATCTGAGACAGCAAGTTTATATACAGTTAACCATTTCACATCAATCCACTCTGAATGACTTTGATTACATCCCAACCCCTGAATTATGCAGAAAATTGTAACATGAACACATTCACATATGATTTTGTAAGGAATAAGACTGTATTTACACTCTGTACTGATTTTGAGTCATTTGAATTGTTATAGTATAGCTAAATTTTTTTTTTTTCTTTTTCAAAAGTGTATGCACATAGCCCTGCGATTGACTGGCGACCTGTCCAGGGTGTATCCTGCCTTCTGCCCAATGACAGCTGGGAAAGGCTCCAGCACCCCACCGTGACCCAGTAGGATAAGCGGTTTAGGTGACTTTAGAAATCGACTGAAAGTTTAGGATCTGCACTTCTAACAGAATTTCATAGCATCAGCTTTGAATGAGAATTAATATCAGATTGCATAACATTTTTGTTATGGGCTGCAGCTTCTAAGAGTTAAGGCAACACTGTACTACCTTCAGTCTTCAAACCATCAATGCCATGAGTGACATCTGCAAATGATCGTCCACTGTGTGCTCTAAATAACATTATTGCAGGAGTGGCGTTTTCTGTCCAGTGATCATTAGTAACAGAACACAAGAGCTTACAAACACCATATAACAGGGAGAAAACATGATTACACCAGATAACCCTTTAAACCCAAGGATTATTGTCCAGTTAATTATTCAGTATGGTCTGGGAAACTGCTGTGTAAGCTGTTTAATTATGAAAACAAGGAATTAAAGTGTGAACCTGCCAACAGGTCAGAGCTATGATAAAGCATTGCCCGCTGCGGCTTTAAGACAGCTGTTTTTGCTCAAGATGCTCTTGCAGAGCATGACTGAGTTAGGCTGTAATGGAGCACTGAAAGCAAGAAGTTTCCAGGACACTGCAGCCCTTCTGCACATGAGGCATGACTGATACTCCACATCTACACCACTGAGAGAGAGAGAGAGAGAGAGAGAGAGAAAGAGAGAGTGGCACTGGCTCTGTGAGCTGTGGTGGCTCTGGTAATGCATAGATGCTTGTCAGCAGTATCACTGTACACGCTGGTGTTCTGTTGTCTGACGAAACGAGCTGACAGTTGAGAACAAAAGAGAGGAAGAGGAGTGTAATCATTTCTAAATGAGACAGAGAATCACCATCTGCTCTAACACTGATAAGAACTGTCCTCCACACGCACACACACACACACACACACACACACACTCAGATTATTAGCAACGTCATCCATTCACTTAACACAATGCATAAGGATGGCTATAATGAAAATGCAATAAGTAGAGGAGTAATGTTCTAAACTTTAAGGTGCCTGCTTATCAGTGAATTTAGCTACTTTAAGGTAGCTGATGCAGGTGTTCAGTTGTACACATCCTCCATAGAAAAGCATTGCCAATAGAATGGGACACTGGAGCAGCTGCATATGAACCTAATGTCACCCTGCCCAATGACAAGTGTTGGCAAGAGGGGTATAAAGGTCCCCAGCACTGGGTTGTGGAGCAGTGGAACTGCGTTCTCTGAAGTGATGGAGCTCCATCCAGTACCTTTGTGATGAGCTAGAGTGGTATTTGTGATCCAGACCCAGGGGTGGAAAGTACTTTATTACTAAACTTAAGTATTATTTTGGAAGATCTGCAATTTACTGCTAAATGAGATCGGCAACAGCTATGATAATTTGTCTTTGTGCGAGAACTACAATGACCGTTGATGCACCACAGACCAGTAAATGATGGAAACTTCAAATTCTTTATTAAAACATTTACTTTTTACTTCTATATACTTTTTATACATATTATGTATAATGTATGGTAATACTCTTTACTTTCAGTCAAGTATATTTTTGGCTCTATATGTCCACGTTTAAGATTGTGACAACATAGTCATACATAGTCGTCACTCCAGTATAATTTCTCTGTATTTTTACCTAAACTAATCATCCAGCATCCGTGCCTGACTTCATTAGTATTCTGTCAGATCCTCACAGCAATGTTCCAACATCTGGTGTAAAGCCTTCCCAGAAGAATAGAGGCTGTTACTGCAGCAACGGGAGACACATTCCCTGTTAACACCCTTAATTTCAGACGAAAAGTTGGATGAACAGGTGTCTACAAACTGTTGGACATGTAGTATATTATGCATTCACAAATATTAATCAATAATCTGATTCTGTAAGTTGTTTTGGTTTTGTTTTAATTTTTTTTTCCAAGAAAAAAATTGACTTGCACACACACACACACACACAGACAGGACACAGGATCACACCATTCCCATATGTATTATTATTAAAGTACACTCACCAAGCACTTTATTAGGAACCCCTCCTTGTATCTGTAGTCATTGTCCATTTAATCAGCTCCACTTACCATATAGTACCACGCTGTAGTTCTACGATAACAGACTGTAGTCCATCTGTTTCTTTGCATGCTTTGTTAGCCCCCTTTCACCATGTTCTTCAGTGGTCAAAACCCCCATAGTTAACACATCCTCTTCAGAGAACACACTTCTGACATTTAAATACACAAGCATATATATGTTAAACACTAGAAATTGTGCACTAGAATTTGCAAAAAAAATCCATACTTAAGTGTACTTATTTTCAACAAAGCATGCACTATATATATCGCTTCTCCACCTTTTGGCTAAGATCAAGTGTAGTATCCGTTCTTATCAGTTTAATATCTGATACGTCCTCTATATGAGGACTATATATTAAATTGATTTTTAGAACAGGGAGACGGAAGAGGAGCTTGCTCCACGCATTGACCTGGTATTGCAGTACTTCCGGGAACGGTGCACTTCCTCCCCGGGCAGTCGTGTGCTGGAGGTTAGGGAACGGGCCTTGTGACCGGAAGGTTGCTGGTTTAATCCCCGGACAGTCTGTGGCAGCACATAACAAAAACACAACTGGATGAGCGAGAAATCCGACCGGCAGCCTCTGCATTAAAGCCAGGTTAGATCAGGAGTCACAACACAAATGATAAGAAGAGCCATTTTGTCCTTCCAGCAAATCAAACCCACAGCCTGGGAGCCGCAACATTTAATGTCCAGTATGTGACAGTATGTGCTGATGTCCTAGTTTAGGCTAAACAATATAAACGTGCGAGTCACAACATTTAATGTCCAGTATGTCTCAATATGTTATAATGTCCTAGTAAAGGCTAAAAAAATACAAACGAGAGCGCAGATTTACTTTGCTCTGCTTTAGCTACAGTCGTTTCCCTCCCATTTCCGCCAGAAAACTTTTCCTCAAAAGTTGATCAGTTTCTTGTAAAATGTCTCTCGACGTTCGACTGTTTTACGAGGCTGAAGTCGCTTTTTATTCTCCAGCTTCTTGCTGAATTTTCCAGTTCCACCTTAAATTCTGACTGAGGCGCCGAATGTAAATGCGATACCATTTAAGGTGGACCGGGAAAATTCTAAAGATAAGCGTCTTCGGCCTCGCAACGTTTTAGTGTTTGACAGTCTCTCTTTGCAGATTTAACGTACCAGGAAACCAACTACGTTGCTTATA
>JAILXH010244860.1:14240-25196 GCA_023558415.1 Piaractus mesopotamicus
TTGGGACTTTTAACTGACATGCATAAAATTATAATATTTATTACAAATAGTACATTGAAAAAATACAAAAATAAGTGTTATTTTTAGAAGATAAAATCTAGGGGTTATTTCCACCCCCTAATAGAAAGTATGCTGTAAATGATTGTATATTTAACTTACTATTATCTCAATTAATGCCTTGGTCTTAGATAGATCATAGTGTAATCCTTGTAAATGTCTAAGGTCTGAATAATTAGTTGGGTTAAGGCCTGCAGTTTGAACCAGTTTGGTAGAATTGTCCATATATAAATGCTCCTGATGCCATTAGCCTATGTGACATCAGGTCATGTGCAAAACCTGGGTTTCAAAATGTCTAATCAGATCTGAACAGTTCATTTGTTAACCATTGTTAGTTCAATATACAGATATCTGAACTCGTCTTAGTGTGTATTTACTGTGGGTATACGAAAAAGGCAGGGTTGCCCAGTGATCCTGGAGATTCTGGAGATTTACCATTTTGCAGAGTTTAGTTCCACCACACCTGGCTGCAATAATCAGACGCTCCTGAAGGCCTTTCATCAGCAGGCCATTCACTGTGTTAGGGGTGGAACTAAACTCTGCAGAACAGTAGATCTCTAGGATCAGAGTTTGTCTCCCCTGAAATAAGGCATTGGAATGAAAAAAAATGGAATAAGTTGTTTATCTTGTCATCTTTAAATAGGTTTTCGACTGAGTGTACGACGTCAAACTACAGAGCATATCGGCATGCTGGAGCACAAGCAGCTGTCTCAGTCTCACTTTAAGCGGCTCTGAATCTACATTTTTATTGCATTTTATTTTCTCTTCCTCAGATCCACTTATAACATTTGTGTGGTTTTATATACCAAAAACAATCAGTGCACTCAAAGTGGGGTTACTTTGCAGCTTAGTTTCAGTGTATGGACGGGGAGTGAATGGTATGTCTTGCTTTTCAGAAAGATAAACCACAAAATTAGTCAAACCATCATGCATGACATCTTATGCTAGTTGAATACAGGTAATGAATGCTGAACCTTCAGTATGTTGATAGTTATTTTTAAGAATAAAAGCCTACTTTACTGCAAGGCGGTCTTCATGACACATGACACCTGCATAAGCTCACCGTGACAACTAATAAAGACCTACATATACGTTTATAAACTCTTATTCCAATAGGCTTTATCTGTCATAAAGGTTGCAAATGACGTCTGTGTCAGGTAAAAAAAAGACTTAGACACACAGCTGATAATATAACATACAATATATGTCCAAAGGTTTGTACTACTTATCCAGCATTTTTCTAAAATCAAGAGTATTAGTAGGGAGTTTGTCCCCCTTTGCTGCAGTATAATCCTCCTTTTTTCTGGGAAGGCTTAATTCTTGATGTTGGAACATTGCTGTTAGAATTCAATAGCATTCACCAACAAGAGAGAAAATTAGTGAGGTCAGGCACTGATGTTGGATAAAGTGTTGGACCACAAACGACATTCCAACTCATCTCAAAAGTCTTGAATAGATCTCCATCACTCCAAAGAATGCAGTTCCAATGCTCCACAGCCTAATGATGGGGGCTTTACACACCCATAGTTGATGTTTAGCATTGGACATGGTGACATTAGGTTCTGCTACTCCAGAGAGTCCCATTCTATTGCCAGTACTTTTATATAGAGACTATACAAGCTGTATGTGCATAATTGAACTCCTGTGCCAGCAGTCGCTGCTCCTTGAAGTAGATGAATTCACTAATTTGAAGGGGTGCCTGGATACTTTTGGTAGTGTAGTGTAGTGTAGCTTGCCAAGTCAGGCTGGTTGGACAAAGGTGAGTGTTTTCTGTGGCTTTTAGGTAAAATGAGTTCCATTTTACCATTCATAAGATTTAAGCTGTCGCATGATCAGCAGTATATCACTGTGATATTTACTAAGCTACATCGTGCTATCGTTTCTTCCAATGAAAAGTTGTTACACAAAACAATAAGAAAGTGACAAAATTGATGTTATAGGTGTTATGACAAGTTGACACCGAGGTGGACAAAAGCAGACTGTATGACAGAAATAAGTGTACTGGAATAAGCTTTTATGAATGTTTATGTAGGTTTATGTAGCACTAACATGTTTCCAAAAACATTTTGTCTTTGGAACATTTGAATACCATTTGTTTAAAATGTGAATTTTTGGACATCGAACATGGTTAAAATGCTCCAATCGAAATTGAGAGCTTTTCATTTAAAACAAGTAGTTTTAAATTGGCCTATCTCAAGTACCAGTTCTACATGTTAAAGTTTAGGAGTCAAATTTTCAGAACAACTTCATCAGTGTCAAAAATCAAAACTTTGCCTTTTTCAAGATGTGTATAAAAAACCTGCTGTTTTAGGGTCGTCAGTCAAAACATTCAGCAACACACTATATTAGACAAGAAAATGGAAAGTATGACAAACCAGCAAGTGCAAAGGCTGCAGCTGGTAGCAAGCCAAGTTTTGCTGAACTGTCAACAGCAACACTTAGAGGAGAATCTGCTTTTGCTGCTTAGTAAACCACAGGCTTGTCAGCTCAGGAGCCAAATTAGGCTCAATTCTTTCTCTTTGTGTTTTGTTGGAGTAGACTGGAGTCTTCCAATTAAACCACCCCATCAAATATCTATTAAAAAAAAAACAATAACTCTGTATCAGATTTTAATGAAATGGAATGAGTGATAAGCCCTAAAAAGCCTGATCCGAGCATCCCGACCTCTGAGGTGTCAGTTTGATCACCCTGAACATTCCCGATTTTATCTGATTCGACATGTAATATCAGTCGACTGCCCAGGTTGCATGTGCTGGATCGATACAGCAGTCAGAGTACATCAAAAACAGCCCTGCCGGCAAGGAGGAACGATGACTTCCTTTGGCCTTTCTGAATGTAGAGAGATATTAGCTGTGAGATTTCATGCCCAGCGACTGATGCTTAATCTAAACCTTATCCGGATTTAAAATGTAATGCGGTCTTATCTGGAAATATAAAGGGAGCAAAAAGTCCTAGTTATTTTCTCATAGTATATTAAATATTTTAGTTCAGAGCATTATTTTAATGAGCTTGTGTGTTGTTTTAGTGTTAGGGATGTCAGCTGCTGTACATTTCAGATCAATTCCAAGGCAGTGCTAGCAGACGCTACTTAAAGAGTTAATTCAAATGTGTGCAAACGCTGATTGATTTCCCCACTGTGCATGTTGTTGTTTTTGTTTTTATGCTAATCGGAGCACATGCTGGGCAAAAATCTGCCAACGACTTTGTTTGCGGCTTTTTTTGACGTCTCAGCGTGTGTTAACAGGGTGCCACTGATAGCATCTAGAACGTGAGACCCAGTGGCAGTGTTGTAAGGGCAGGAGGGAGAATGGCAGTGTTCTAGTTGCAGATAACAAGTGTGGATTGAGCCACACATTATGTGCAAATAGGACACGCTGAAAAAAAAATGCGTGCCATGCTGCTTTCCCCCCAGCCTCCGCATGCTGCTCTGGAAGAGGAGGAGAGAGTCTTTAGAAATGGAGACTCATCCGAGCGTGATTGGCTTTCATGTAGGAGACCAGACATGTTCAGCAGCGTGCTCTCCCTGTGTGCGCTACCTACCACTTACTTTCACTTAAGAGTCTGCTTTTAAGCTTATAAACATTGAATCCCCACAATTACAGCTTCAAAGGCTTTTTATGGGTTAGGGCTGTCATACTTACTCAGTAAATCTCAATAAAAAAATGTAAATGAACCTTCTTGATGAACAATGATTAGTTTACAGTTTGCTTTTATTAATAAAGTCTGGGGCTATCACTATCGATTTTCTGATTAACCGAGTAATCAATTTGTTTTTTAAGACCACAACAGAATTATAGTACGCTCTTGAGAATTCCTGACAATTTTCATACTGGGTGCTTTTGATCACTGTTTTAAATAAGTTTTTTTGCCGTAGAGCAGAACAGGCCTAATGATTTCTGTGAAATAAAAAGTGAATGTCTAATTTTTTGTTTATTTTTGTTTCATAGAATAATCATGTTTGTTGTATTATAACTCTCCAGGTTCTGCACGACTTCTCTTATTTTATTTATTTATTTATTTATTTATTTGGGGAAACAAAGTTAAAATCTTAAAACAGAAAATTGGCCCGTTTTTGTGGGGTCTAGGTAGACGCAGGCAGGCTAGCTCTCCCTTTGGTTAGGGCTTCAAGGGCAGAACAGAAAGCCTAACATGTTAGATTAACCACTAACACAATTTCCTAATTGAGACAGTGAAATCAGCCAATCACGCTTGGATTTCTAATGGATGGGACCAATTTTGTTAAAAGAAGAAAGTCACTCCTGTCTTCCTAGAAGTTCTAGATACATGACTGACTGAATACAAGTTGTAGACAGTTGTCTACAGTCATTTGTCAGAAATGAAAAAACAGCTCTGCCTGGGCTCTTTACTAAAAGAGTCACTGAAAACTGCAACATACAAGTTAAAATATATGGTAATTTGGCCGCTACAAGCTTAAAATAATACATAGCTTGTCTTTTATAAGCTTCAAATGTTCATGTTTAATCTAGAATTATTAAAAAATGTTCATGTAAATCGTGGTTAGCTTAGTACTGACATACTACTAGAATCCCCTGTGCTCTCAGTGCTGGCAGAAACTAGGATTATTTTAGGGGTGTTTTTTCCCCTCATTTTGGCCCAAGCTAAAGGCCTAACTCTTATAAATCATGATTTGCCGCTGGTAACTAGTGATGAAAACACATAATAAAGAAAAAGCACAGTGATATGAAACAAACTGACTACAACAACTAACAGTGTTAAACATCATCATTTCCTAGTGATAAACGCAATACAAAACTTGGTTCGTTATGGTTTCGCCAGTCTGCCTATTCCTTTGAAATCAAGAGATTCTCATTTGTTTGGGTGGTGTGGCTGAGAGACTGAAAGTGGAAAACACATAACAGGCTAGTTAACTGATTTAGCTGCTTCATATATGCTATGAAATGTCCCTATAAATTGATATAAATAGATATCAAATACAAAAATAACTCACCAAGTCGTCAATACTTATAAGATTTATGCCTACCGAAGTAGTTTCACTCTTGATCGTGAACATGAACTCTGCTGTGTGTTCAGTAAACCAGCTAAAATAACTATGAAAAGATTTATGTTTTGAACTTACTGCAAACTAGGTAAGAGGAAATCCTGTCAGACTCCTCATTCTCTGTATCTCATAAACATACTGAAAAAAAACCCCAAATGTTTTAACTTAATTAGTTACTAGGCTGCCCAAAAATTCTGAGTTAACTAAACTGGTCACTTTGTTAACACACCAATTATTTTATTTTATTTATTTATTTTTTTTGCAGTGTAGCATATCTGAACACTCTTTTCAGCACTGTAAATCAAAAGCAAGTGTGCTAATAGCACCCCGTTTTGAAGAATATTCAGACTGCTGAATACAGCCTTCTAATGATCTGCAGATGCCATGCTTATGTCCATGTCTACAAATCACAAACTAATCACTAAGCCTATTCATCGTAGGTTTTATTCAGTTTTTTTATCAAGTAATTTTGACAGCCCTATTTAATTCTTTCAGAGGTTTCCTAGTTCATCTTTTTCCAGTGTTCGTGAATAGTCTAGATGCTGTGCATGTTTTGTTAATTGTTTATTTTACATGTTTAGATTACTCAATGAATTGTCAAAATATTCAGTACATTACTTTAATAATTGCTACTATAATCAATAGTGTTGATTACAGTCTACTGTGGATCCAAAAGAAGGTCATCAGATATGTTTTTCCGCTTGTTTTTCGCTCTTTTTTTCCTTTCACGCCAGACGCCCCCAAAATCCTGGGCTCAGTGGCAATCTACACATGGGAGGGAAACCCGGCCAACATCAGCTGCGAGATCCTGGCGCACCCCAGTGAAGTGTCTATTGTGTGGCTGCGAGATGGGCTCCAGCTGCCCAACGCCAACACCTCCAACATCAAAATCTATAACACTCCCTCTGCCAGCTACCTGGAGGTAAAAGCCCTCTCCCATTTCCGCTAGCCATTTCCTCAGTGCATAAACATTTAATACTTACACAGATCAGGGAGTGCGTTTTGTTGCCCTGAGACTGTGTTTCAGGCTCTGTCGCTGATCAATAATTGAGCAGGGGAAGCACATGGTGAGGGGTAAACAGAGATGCTGCTAATGGAACAACAAGAGCAACAGCTGAGGAGGATCCCTAAGGTTAATGCATGCGCTCTCGATCCGCCGCAGGTTAACCCGGACACCCAGAACGACTTTGGCAGCTACAACTGCACCGCCTCCAACGAGATTGGGACCGAGTCCAAAGAGTTCATCCTCATTCAGGCCGGTCCGTCTGCTCTCTGTGACTCGACCTTGACACATACTTCCCTGACTTCTTCGCAAGTCTAAGTGTTTACAAACTGTTTAATCTTCTGTAATGCAGCTTGTGTTTTTGAATATAGGGGAACACTGGGTAGGTTGTCATAGCACTGTTACCTGGTACACCAGGATAAATTGTCTAGAAATATTGATACTGAAATGTTATTGGGGAAATGGTATAATTAAATGGTTAAGACGTGAACAAAGTCATTGGGCTTGATGTGAAATGCGCCATCTAGAGGAGCTCATCGACTCAGAGTTGTTCTTAATTGTGGTGATAGAAACCGGATATCTGAAGAGTTTAATACCTTTCACAGCTACTTCACAAAGTCTTTATGTAAAATATTCATGAACATTCTGCCTAGTCATCTGAGACATTTTTTAGTATAGTAATGAGATAAGATCTATTCAATAAAATACGTTCTTGACAGAGAGATACATGAAGGGCATTAAAAAGCCAAATAGTCCCCAGAAGAAAACCTGTTTTTTAAGATTTACCACTTTTTTCCATAGGTCTACAACAAAGTGACACAATGTAAAGCTTAATAAAGAGTTTAAGTGGTAATAAAAAAGAGAGATAGTAATTAAAAGCGCTTTTTGTTCTCTTCAATCTCTTGCGCTCGTCAGCACAGATGAGTTTAAGCAGTTTGAGTAGCACAAGATTAACAGTGAAATACACAAACACTGTCCTCTGCGGCCGCATTCTAGACAATTCTTAACTAATTTAATGAAATTCTTAAATGGAAATGGTTTGTTAGATCTATCTCAGATTTATTCATTTTCATGATGCATCACTACTCAGAAGACATGTAGGTTCCCTGGTGGTTTTGGATAGTAAATAAAATGGCTAAATTTTTGTTGTAGTCATCTTGACCACTGGTTCCTATCACCACCACTGTAAAGAACTCTACAAGGCACCGTTTCACATCAACCACTCTGAGTCACTTTTTGTTGTTCGATAAGTGAAGTATGCAGAGATTTTTTCAATGGAGTTGCCATTGAAGTTTTAAATCTGAAGTATTTTTATATCTCCAAGTAAAATTCAAAATGACATTTTTGTTATTTATCAGAGGCACATGAAGGCACTTTGAAATCATCTTGGTGACTATAAAAAGGTCAGAGTAGTGGAGTATCAGTTTAGTTTGACATACTTTCCTGACGTTTGAAGGTTATTAGCACACCCTTTAGCATAGTAGCCCTTCTAGGCTTGGTCGTCACACACGACAGGAATGACGGTCACATGTCAGCGACTCCACCACAGGAATATACAGAGTGTCAGGCCTCCTCATTTGAGGGCGAGATGGAATGCTCTTCTGTGGTTTGTGTGGAGCAGTAGCAGGCCCTGGGAGACGGGGATTCACTGCCTTCATTATAAAAACTGGGCACAGCAAGGCTGCACATTTGGCAGAACACTTTATATCTGCCACCACTCTGATTCCACTGATGACTTATCAGTGAAGAGCAATAAAGTGCTGGAAACTAGGCTCAATTTAGGGCAGCTTTGGAGGACAGGGTTTTAACTGAGTTTCCTGAATTCAGTCTCTCTTGTTGACAGAAATATGAATTACAGTAAATGATCTTAAATCTAATTAATTGACAAATCTTGATTTCTGTTTGTGCAAAATGTTCTTTAACACCTTTTCACAGTAGCTATAAAATAGAGTTTCAGCCTGTTTTGGAGGTGCCTCAGTTCATCCTTGAATTCTAATATTTTTAAATTAAATTATTAAAAATATAATTTATTTAAGTTTTAATTATATTTTGAATTAAACTATTTTATTTGATGATATAAAGAAAAATGAAACAATTTGATTAAAATGTTTTTGTTTTTTTTTTGTTTATGTCTTTCATTTTGTGCTCTTTGATCAGAAATAAACTTTGGTGTGTTCATTCATTGTAGCTTCAGTGGTAGGTACTATGATTGACATCCAACCCCGCTATGGTAGTCATAATTGCACATCATCTGTTGAAATTATCTATTACCCTAATATCTCATCCTGCCAGTGGATTTACTATGTAATGCGTTCCCATTTTGTGCAGGACACCCTGCCTTTTCATTACATCTAGATTGGGTTGATATCAGTCATTTGGTTTCTGAGATAAGAAAACCAGAGTGAAAAGTGTGACAACCAACCCTGTCTTCCCCTATCACCGTTTGTGCTTGCATGCTTTCAGCAACCATTATATCTATCATGGAGATTAATATGTCGCTCTCTAGTCAGTGAGGTCTAATCAAATCTATGTGCATCGTCGTTGGAAAAAGTTACTGCTTTATTGCAGCCTCGGTTTGTTAGCTTGTGATGTTTTCTCCCCGGCCCCTAGATGTGCCCTCAGCACCTGTCATCACTCAGGTGGAGCCCTACTCCAGCACGGCTCAGCTGATATTCGATGAGCCTGAGGCTTCGGGAGGAGTTCCTGTGCTCAAGTACCGCGCTGTGTGGAGAGCTGTGGGCCGGAACAACTGGGTCCAGCGAGTCTACGAGGTCCGAGAAGGTACGCGCACCAGCTTATGTGGAATGGTGGCATATTCTGTCGTCTGTATCACTCAAGCAGTGGAAGAATTTGTAGCCATTTTGGCAAGCCATGAACATGACTCTCTTTTAGGGATGAATGTGGTGAAGTAGTCCATGCCTTTGTGGGTGTGGTCCTAATTTAAGTGTTCAGCTCTACACCTACACACTTGTGCAGGCTTTAAGGTTAGGACCATGCCACTAAAAGGGGTGAAATTGTCTAACATACGCAGAACTGTGCAAAAGTCAGAGACCATCCTTGATTCCCTTAATTTCCAGTACATTTTCCAGTGTAGGAAAAAACACAGAAAACTATATGTTTAACAGAAAATTACACGGAAGCCTCAGTAACTAAAAATAATATCGAACTTTTCCGTTTTTAATGTGTCCATCTGTTGTCTTTTATTACAGCTTCCATTCTTTTCAGGAGACTAGCTTTCAATTTAAAAGAAATCTGCAGGGATATTTTTCCACCCTCCAAAGTTCATTTGTAGAAGTTGGTTGTATTCTCTGCTTCTCATGATCAAAGTTATCCCAAACATATTCAGTGATGTTGAGGACTGGACTCTGGGTTGGTCAGTCCATTCTTCTGACAGCACCAGCAGCCGCTTTGTTTGTTATTTGCGAATTTGCTTCTATTTTGTCTGTTTCCTTTTCTCAGTAAGAGCTTCTTAACAGCTACACATCCTTTCAGACTCGTAGTGTTGAGTTGTCTTCTCACAGTAGAAGGATGGACAAACACCTGTGGATTTTTCAGATCTGAGACAAGAGTGGAGCTTGATTTTCTCCAGTCAGTGTTTAAGTTCTGTTTATTTGATAGTGACAGTTTTGGTGGTCTACCAGGTTTTGCCCAGTCATCAGGAGTCCCATTTTATTTATATCTTTTAATATATATTTACTTCTGGCTTTAATGTTTTCTTTGTTCATGCTAGTGTTTAGCTTATGTTTAATCTTTGCAGAAATATCTTCTGAAAAATGAATAGCTGGCTTCATTACTTACTAGCAGTTTTGACTGGAAATAAAATAAATAAAAGGTGGCCTCTGATTTTTGTACGGTAAGCATTGGGGTAGTTCTTTATAGGGCTTTCTTTGTACATTGTGTGCCCATTAATCTTATTAAAAAGCTATTACAGATTTAGATTCCTTGATGTTTTAAGGGCAGAGTTTCATTCAGGATCACCCACAGGTGTATGATGCCTCATTTGCACAATGATTGAAAACAACAACATTAATTGTCACTGCAAACTGAAATGATATAAAATATTACTTAGCCCCGCAGGTCTCCTCTACTCATCTTCAGCTAGCCCCCCATAGAGAGCTCACTTAAATAGTCCATTTTCTCTTCCTAACCTGAGGACTTACAGCTGGGCCCCATCAGTGTGGGAGGTGCCACAAATAGGCTGCTGAGCTGCTGATTACTCCGCCATTTGTTACAGACTAAAGCAGATAAAAATAAAATTTAGTAGACGTTTGTTCTCTTAATAACTATCGTTGGCTGCCAAGCTAGCAAGTAAGCCATACAATTTGCAGTGATTTACCTTCTGTCTGGAACGTCTTCAGCACATTCCGTATGCTTTCCCTGCAAACGCTGGTGTATCAAAGATGTGCTGTTATGGCAGCCTAGCTCAGTTTCCCAGCATGTGCGGACAGTGAGACTGTAGTGAGCTTTAACCTTGAATTGTCTAAACTTTTGACATTTTTTGTTGTTATGTCTTGCTAGGACTGTCATTTTTATAGCTTTAAAGACTCCCAGAGTCTTTCTCAGAACAGTTAGATTTGCTTTTGTTCGAAGCCAGCCATTGATAACTTTCCTCAAGAACGGGGCGTGTCTTGTGCAGCAGCATTATTTTCACATTATTTCATGTACCATCATAATACTGTAGGATGAAATTTGTAATTGAATATAATTTTGTGATCAAATACAATGCGGTGTGCAATGTGCAATATCATAGAAAGATAAATTGAGAATGATAAATGACAATAGGAAATTGAACATAAGCATTATAAATATGTACATTTTTGTTGCCTTATTTCCACATACTTTTTGATCAAAGACCAAGTACAAGGAATAAAAAAAA
>JAILXH010244875.1:19723-33418 GCA_023558415.1 Piaractus mesopotamicus
GTTGTTTTTGTACATTGTCAATGTTCTCTAGAAACCTCATGTCACTAATGGGAGCTTTTTCAAGCAGTACAAAAATGGCTTTGGAAATAATACACGGCAATCATTTTTCTTACCTCAGGAAGTTTCGTTTTTGAATGTATTTACCAATATTTTATATATATTATAATATTTTGACTGATTTTGAATAATCTGGACTATAATTAAGGTCACTTTCTTGAGCTTGTGAATGACGTCATATATTTAGAGGTGACATTTTTCATTTCATGAAAGGAACATAGATATACAGATAGGAGATAAATTAAAAAAAAAAGGGCCTTTAGGAAGAAGTTGCACCACCACAAGCTGCCAGAACAGCTTCAGTACACGTTGGCCTAGATTCTACAAGTCTCTGGAACTGCACTGGATGAACGGAACACCATTCTTCCAAAAAATGTTCCCTCAATTGCTGATACGATGATAGTGATGGAGAGCGCTGTCAGTCCAAAATCTTAACCATTTGTTCAAACATAGATTTTCAAACAGGTTGAGATAAGGTGACTACGAAGGCCATAGCACATGACTTACATCACACCCATACCCATTAACCCATTTAGTGACCCCTCGTGCACTGTGGATGAGATCATTGTCATTCTGGAAGAAACCACTATCATCAGGATAGAATACAAATCATTGGATAAAAGTGTTTTTAAGAACTCTGTTTTGAATTTCAGTGACCCTTTCCTTTATTTAGACAAGTGGACCCAAACCATGTCAGCATGTCCCTCCACAGCACAACAGAACCACTAGACCCCCTTACTACAGTGGTCAAGCATTCGGGCATGTACCGTTCTCTTGGTGTAAACCACACATGCACTTGGTGATGGGTGACTAATCTGACCAGATCACCTGTTTCCACATCTCCGCAGACCATTGCTTGTGGCTTTTACACTACGGAATTCTAAAGTTTCTTCTGTGTAATGAGGAATTTTTGCTCTGCAGCCCTTTTATAATCACTCAATATGTAGTTATGTATGGACTGTTCTTGCTGACACAGTTTGATCATGTCCAGAATTGACATTCTCAGTCACCTGAAGAAAAGTTGTTCTTCTGTTTTTGTTAGATATCACACCAATGCACGATCATAATGGTCACTGAACAAGCAAACTCAACTTCCAGCTCTATTTACTGATGTCTTTCCCATACATCTAAATGCAGATGTCACTATTTTTTTACTGTTCCTGTTAAAAACTTGCCAGTTGAGCAGTCTTTGTGACCGAAGCTCCTGTCATTTGCGCCCAAATAACGAACTCTCATTCAGTGTCACTTAGATCTTTTCCTTATGCCATCAACGAGAACATCTGGGTCTGCTCAGCATTTTTATATCTGCCACACATGGTAGGATAAGTGTTAATCTTCCGGCAACACTTTATTTGGAGTGGTCCTTTATAGATGATTAATAAACTCTTAACAGATTATCAGTAACACATCAACAACATCTGAATACATTGAAGTAAATATCTTGAAGATGTTCTGTTGATATATTACTTACTTTAAGTAGATGTATTGTTAATATGTTACTTGCATTATGCAAAACCTAACCTTACCAACCTTACTCAAAACCTAACCCTAACCCTGACCACCTAACCCTAACCTTGACCTCAACCCAAAACCTAAACCTAACCCTCATATGTTTTTGACATGTTACTGAGAGTCTGTTGAGTGTTTGTTTCATCTGAAAGGACAACTCAAAATAAAGTATCACCCCTCTTTCTTCAGCACCTCATTGACCATTCCATGTAGTACACCAGTCTGTAATAATCAGCACTCTGCTCATTTGATCAGCTTTTCATTTAATTTGTCAACAGCACATTCAATTATTTATTTGGGCTGTCTTGAGCATGATAAGGCTTTTGGTCTTTTGACATAGGGCTGCTGGTGGCCTAACATTACACAAGCTAGTTAATATCAGGAATGTCTGCCAAGGGCAATACTTAACATAGAACGGAAAAAGGTGGCCTGCAAAGAGAAAAAAAGGCTCAAGTTGACGGGACACTCCCAAGTGTCAAGTGTACCAAATGAGCTTTTAAAAACCACTGAGTATTTACACCATGGGCTCCACTCTGAAGCTGGCAGGAGGGACTTTTCTTAACATAGCAGACAAACGTCAAAAGTGGCACAAATGCCAAAGAGCAAAGTAGGCAAAATTTTCATAAAGACCTCTACCGCCTTCACTTGTGTGAGACTAAACAAACTGCACAAGGGTCAAATGAAAGTTCCTTGGATAAGTGAAAAAAGCCATTTCTACTGCTTCTGCTTTCGCTTCATTTTCTTCTTAATTTTCACATGAATTCATGTGAGACAGTTCCAGTGAAACAAGAGTACTCCACTCCTGCTCATGAACTTTGAACGCTTAATGATCAGTTCGGTTAATTTATATCAAACTGCTGAAGAGGAATACACTTATCTTGACTGCAGATTATAGTGTTTTCAAACACAAATATATTAGTGTTCCATAAATAACAGAATTAGAAGCACATTTATTTACTATCAGCTAAGCTTCTGGCCAGTCAGCTTATGTCAGAACATTCTGACACATCAGCATTTTCTTTTATCACACTTTTGTAAGCATGTGAGAGATTGCAAAATTTATCTGCAAACATGCAACGGAAATGAACTTGAAGATTATCAGTTTACCATTTCTCTGTAGATGTAAAGACATGATCTTTAGTCTAACTGTAACTGTAGTTCTGTAGTTTTCCTACAGAAACTGACACTCACACATAAGTGTTGCTCATTAACAGCACTGTGCCGTCCCATACCTCTGTGCTTTAGACTTTTCCCCTTCCCATTCCTTGAGGAGCTCAGGCACCACCGTGTCAGAGCTGTCCTGCTTGTTTAGGGACCACAGGTCTTTCGTCTCTAAAGGGTTTCGGTAGCCTTTTATAGCCATGCTGAGAAAGAAAACAGAAATTAGAAACAATTTCATACACTCAGCCACAATACTGTGTATCTGGAGTGAAAAACAGAAAAGCAAGCACTGGAAATGTTTTAAATACAATTTAATATGGAAAAAAGGATTGAATTTGAGCAGAATGTATTCAGTGTCCACAAAAAAAAAGATTTAAAATGAGGATGTCGGAACAGATTGGGTTGACTTTACAAGCTCCTGTAAAATATGATTAATTCTATTTGTGTCTTTACTTTTTCGGAGAAAAGAAACAGACAAACAGGCATCTTCTCCCCCATTTGCTCTTTGCGATGCTAGCCCCCATGGGTGTCTGTTATCTGATGTAACAGCATTGGCAGTTAATATTCTCCTCCAAGCATGTTGTGCTGTCTAAATGTCTTGGAGGAAGCATGTGCTAGCCTTCACACTCCCAGCCTAATAGCACTGGGGAGACGTAACTAATAGGTGGCCACAATGAAATTGAGGAGAAAAACTGGGTAAAAATGTCTATGTGCCATTTTACGTTAGTATGGGGATAAAAGTTTAAGCCATGCTGAGGTAATGACTTGCTTAGCCATTTACTGTTTATTTTTTAATTAAATGTTTTGGAAGCTCTCCACAAATGGCTTATAGTCCTTCTCCATTCCAACTTCTGGCTTAAAGAACTTACTTGGAAGCAGCCAAATGAGTGAGTATTATTAGCTCCATCACTTTACACACGGTGTCTCTGATGCATGGTTTTGTGGACAGCTATTTTGGTACTGATGTAAAGGTATGATAACCTGGAGGCTTTGTTTTAGAACAATTCATGATTCCAGGTTAAGCTTTCCTAATGGAATGACACGACTAGGTGGTTAGCCTTGCCCAGCTTCTGCAAAAACAAATGCTAATGTATTCAAATTACAACATACCACTTTCTACAGTCTGAACCAGCAGCTCTCAGGAAAGCTGTTAACATTCTCACTTCACCTTCACCGCACGGCATGATATATACAACATTTCCAATAAATGTAAACATTAGCGTTAATCTAGACATAGTGTGCAATACCTTCAAGCCAAAGGAAAAAAAGAAAAGGGAAAAAAGGAAGTAGAATATCAAACATATCTTGGATTAATAACAAAAGAGGAGGATTAAACATGCCTGATTTCCAACTACCTTTTGTCCTCAACATTCACACAATCACATTCACAGAGTTTCCACAGTACACTGGTGCAGATCTACTGCCCTGATGAAGTATTTCAAAACACAGCATGATCTGTACCTTGTAAACCACCAAAAGGTCATTCTTGAGAGGAAGCCAGCGGTTGATTCTGGACAGGGATTCTTGGAAGTAAATAAAAAGTTCATGCACCAGAGTTAGTCACTGACACAAAATATGAACAGTCCATACAGAACTAGCACGTTTGCTGTAAATAAATTACAGAATGTATATACATTAGTGACAAGCCTGAACATTTCTGCACAACATTTGCTGGACAACAATCTTCTACCTTCTGTTAGTCCCATGCACAGATAGACCCTAGAGTGGGCTTGAGCCCCTGCCTAATGTCCTCAGATTGTACAAGTGTCCTCCTGGTCGTCATGTATATTAATTGTGTTTTATATGGCTACTCTGCAATACATTCAAGTGAGGCTCAGCTCAGGGGTAGTGGGTCGGCTCGGGTTCTATGGCCTTCATCACTCTTGAGCGACCGCTCTGGTGGAGTACTTGCATCTATGGAGATTTCCCTTCAGTAACTCTGACCTGCCACATATGCACAAATCACCACAGCACTGGTAATCCCACCAATAAAACTCTGATAATCTAGCAGCACATTGCATAATGTGGTTCTTTTGAACCACAACCAAGCAAATGGTAGTAAGAGATGATAATACTTTGCTAAACCAAGGTTTTGTTATTGCAAAACAGAGATTTATGCAACTCCACAGTTACCCAGCATCGTGGGTAACGTGGCTCTGCTTCGGCAGTATTTTTGGCTGCCTTTGCTTTCCTCTGAAATATGATTACAAAGTCTCTCTTGATATGAGTGTTTGCGATATGCTGTAAATCAAATTTACTTCACCCCACCGCATAAGCACACTTACAGGATCTGTGACCACGCTGGAGAAGAGAGGGGGCTTCTCGTTGAAGCAGGACAGGATGAGTTCCGCCAGCGTGAGGCCGAAATACATGTAGAATGTTGTGAAACGCAGTGTGTCCTTGATTTCTCCCTGCAAAGACAGGAATATGCTATAATATATCGCCCTCCTCTAACTTACTCCCCCCCACCCCAAACGCTCAACTTTCCTCCATTCGTCTGGTTCATAAATCAGTGGCGTCTTGTTTTTATTCATATTCGAGACGTCAGTGTGGTGTACATGTTACACACGAAGGCCCAGCATTTGTGTAGCCACAAGCCTGGAGGCCCCTCGGTTTGATAAGCAGGCCTGGAGCGGGACTTAAAAACAACAGCACTACTATTCTTTCTCCTTCTCTCTCTCAGCAGCAGTAGCAGCAGCAGCAGCTCTGTCCTCGTCTGAACTCCACACAGACCTGAGTGCCCGACTTGGAGCGTGGGAGGGAGAGGGATGGGAAGATGACAGCCAGACATGAAAAAGGGGGAAAAACACAAAAATAAGAGCGAGAGTAGGAGATGGAGAGAGGAGATGAAGGCAAGCTGAGAATGAGAAAGCTACAAATGTTAACAGATGTGAGAGACTGAAAAAAAAGAAATGATATAAAGGAGAAAGAGCAAAGTGTGAAAAGACACAGAAAGTAAACAGGGTCCGGCAAAGCAAGAGCTCCAAACGGCCAACTGGAGTCTTATATAAAAAGATACATAATGAATACATTAATCTTAGGGGAGCACGACATCTCGGTGGCTGATATATTTTTTGCAGATAAATGAGAAAATTGAATTATCAGTCGGATATCTAATTGCAGCCAATAGGTACTACCAATAATTTAGTACCCTATTTATTGATAAAACTTTCATACAACGTGGAAAGGACCAGAGATTTGAGCACAAATGATGGATCAGTGCATGAAATCAAGCGCCTACCAACACCTTATTTACATATCATCTGCACAAAGCACGCCCTAATTCATGCAGATGTTTCAGTAGGGATTCAATAAAACGACAGAAATTCAGCAGTTCATGAGCCAATGATTGTCCTTGCAGGCAGAGTCTGAGGTCAAGCAGTGAGTGCACTGGTCCCCCTTTTGATGTTTACTGAACTTTCTAGCGTAAAAATTATGACTGGAGAGAAGACAATGTGAAAGTCAGCAGAATGTTGTGACTGCGTAGTGCTATTATTTTCCTAAAATAACAAGTACCAACACTGTATTACTGCAGTGTATGAGATGCTTCTACACTAGCTGGGTTTTTGTATTTTTTTATTTTGTGCAGTAGTATAAAGCAAAAGCACAGTGTAATATGTCTTTAAATGGGACAAGGAATAGTTGCAGCATTTGTTTATATCAATAAGCATGTAAAATAAGTACATCCACATCTGTATTAGACTGCCATGTGCAGAAATCACTTGTATTATTGTTATTTTATATTTGTATTCTTATTATTGGTATTATAGATGATATTATGATAGTTTTGGTTAGAGAAACACAAATCACTTTTATGCTCAAATTTACACACACTTCTACAAGACGTGAGTTTGACTGTGCAGATACGCAAAAGATGACATTGATGAATAACAAAACTGTCAGTGAAATCTGTGTGTGTTATTGCTACAATGAGATTTGACCCCACGCAATTTTGACAAATAAGGAACAATATCAAGATACTTCAAAATTTTTCATAATACATGATATATCACGATATGTGACATCTGATAAGGAATAGACCAAAAAGAATCAGTGGTGCCACATTTAAAAAATTATATCAAAACTATACAGCTGTACAAATGCACTGTATCGGTACAATGATTTTTATTCAACGATTCACATATTGCACTGCATTAAATCTAAATTAACTGTACGAAAAAAGTGCTAATTAACATTTATCATTATCAGACCAG
This sequence comes from Piaractus mesopotamicus, assembly GCA_023558415.1. Taxonomy (NCBI): domain Eukaryota; kingdom Metazoa; phylum Chordata; class Actinopteri; order Characiformes; family Serrasalmidae; genus Piaractus; species Piaractus mesopotamicus. The sequence goes on from JAILXH010244875.1 coordinate 26,665, forward strand.
AAATGCCAGTGTTTCCCTTTAATCTTCTTAAACAAGCTATAAGCGAGCTTCAGGTACTGGCCACATGAAACTGGTACAAACCTTCGTGCTGGCATGGATGATCTTGGAGCGGAAAGGCACAATGGCACACAGCACCGACAGAGTCCAAAATATGAAAAGCACCCCAGAGGACTGCACTCCTCTCAGCCTCTCAAACTGGATAATGAAGGTGGCCAACAGCTGATATGAAGAGAGGCAGAAAAAGGAGAAACAGTTTCAAAGCCATCCAAATCAACAGAGTCATCTGTACATGTGGGGCTCAGTATGAACAGGTGGGTTTTACATTTACATTATACTGAACAATAGAGCCCTATGCATGACAAAATGGATACAAGTTTGTACAAGGAATTATGGAGGAGACAATGCAACAAAATCATGTAATTATTTCTAGATTTTTCTAGATCTCAAAAACAAAAAAGGAGAGGAAACCCACGCTAGACTGCAATTTTTCAAAATGTATTACCATATTTAATATTTTAAAAAAAAGGCAGTGTACAATACTGTGCAAAAGTCAGAGACCATTTTATTTAATTTCCAGTGAAAAAGGCTATTCAGTATAACATTCATTTTTACTAAATATTTTTCTTTAAGAGATGGAAGAAAATCAAGCTCTGCTCTTGCTTCAGATCTGAAAAAAATTCAAGTTGCTTCTATCCATCCTTCCACTGTGAGGGCCTCATTCAGCAACTGTTCGTAAGCAGAAATTTCTTCTTACAACACACAAAGTTTTCATGAAGATTCTGACATTCATTCATGTTTTCTTGTTTGGGATTTGCTCTTAGGGAAGAACAGAATCTACACACTCAAGAACACAAAGGTGCAAACAATTCTGCAGTTTAAGAATACGTCATGAATCTGACATTCACTTTTTCTTTGGACGTTTCTCAAGAAAAAAACTTATTGATATGACTGATGAATGAGGCCCTATGAGTCTAAAAGGATGTGTAGTTGTCAAGAAGCTGTTACTGAGCAAAGAAAATAAACAAAAAAAAAGACAATGTGCAAACAAAACAAAGAAGCTGTTGGTCAGAACAATGGACTGACCACCGCAGAGCCCAGACCTAAACTTTTTGTTAAATATGGGAAATAAATTTGAAAGACTGTGATCCATATGTGGAGATTTACTCCCCTTTTTGATTTTTGGAATGCTTCACTTGAAGTCAACACCCCCAGAAATGACTCATTTCTTTTGACACATTTGTAAGGCAGAATTTGTTTTCCCCTTTTGTTGTATTCATGTTTAAATACTTACCATTGTCATGCCAACTATTAAGGGAGTAATAAAGTATATTAAAGGTATGTCCTTCTCCTTCATCTCATGAAAGGAGGCAAAGAGGTCTGTCCAGCACACAATCCATAAAATAAAGCCAAAAACCTGCAGGTGACACATAGAGAGAGAGGGAGAATCATGTAACTACTGTGATGTTGTGAAAGCAGTAAGATCTGAATAAAGAAATCTGTACACTGACCAGCATCTCTGAAAGCCCTTACCGTTTTGACTCTGTTTAATAAAGACATCATGATGTAGCCTTTGTTGTTCCTCTTGAGGTAAAAGAGGTAGAGGGGGGAGATGAGCCACAGGTAGATGCAGGGGGTCCATGACAGCACAGACAGCTGAAAGCACTCGGTCAGGTCAGGGACATCTGCGTAGAGGGTCCGATTGGGCTCCTGTGGATAGAAGAGACGACTTGTTACAGTCTCCGCATTAGCCTACTGAGGTGGTGCCTGCAGCACACACAGACTGGCACATATAAGAGCTGTTATCACAGACTTGACCTGGTGAGACCTATCACAGGTCCAGCAGGTGCAGCTAAGGTTGCTGACCAGCCGCAGCGGGGTTGCTGGCTCTAATCCTGGTTGGACACTACAGGAGCCTGGCCTAATTCCAAAAGGCTGCCAGACTCAGACTGAGCACTACTGAGCAATACAGCTGCGTTCAAAATATCAATAGAGCAATATACCATCAATAAAACTTTGGCACTCATGGGTGTATCAAACATTTGTCAATTTATTTAGACAGGACCTGTATGAATGACAGAAACCACTGATGCATTAAAAGTTAAGAATGTGACATTTTGTAACTTAAGCATGTGACAGAATTATGCTCCGATGCAGAATAACAACTAAGCTGTAATAAACAAAACATGCCTTAACATAGCAGAGGAGCTGCTGTGATTTGATTGCGTATGCATTTTGTTAAGCACTCATACGTCAGTCATCTCCGTCGTAAGAAATCTCTAAAATGGTGACTTTATAAGAGGCATTGATAATGGCGCATATAATGGTGCATTCATCTTGAAATATTCATGAAATGTCAAGGGATGCTTGTGTTCTTAAATAGTATAAAAGGGCCCATATCATAAAAAAAATTTTCCTCACTTTTTTAAAATAAAGAGGTTTTATTTTCTGTTCATGTTTCAAAACATGAACATGTTTCAAAACATGCCATGCACTCTTCAGTCCATACAGTCCACATAAGAAACAAGTTTGAATTGTTTCTGTGTCGTCACAAAAACCACACATTTACATTTATCGGCCTATTCTGGCTACAGCAGTTTAGCCCCTCCCCCTTACACAGAAGTTATAAGGAGTATTTCAGCCTGCATTGTTTTTGAGTGAGGTACAATACAGGAGAGTCAATCAGAAGAGAGGCAATTTACATCTCGTTTATTTCTAATGAATAAGCAGATGTTGGAAACTGGACAAGTAAATATGGCTATTTTGGTACATAAAACCAAACAAACTTCCTAAGTGGACTTCAGGAAAAAAATAAATAGGAAAGGCGTGGATTCTCACCTAAGTGTTACTGTACGTTTTTATACATATTGATTTCAAGATTCGATTTGATGCTTGATATGTTGTGTGTTGAAAATGATTCTGCAGAGCTCTAATTATTCTAAAACAGAACCGTTTCAATGCCTGTTGCACCAGCCCTCTTACAAAATAAGCCAATCACAACCTCTAGAATGTATAAGCCACTTCAGAACATACAAAACCAAGAAAGTTTGTGCATGGCATAATCCCGACATTACAATAAGCATCAATACCCCCCTGAAATTCAATATCTTTATGATGATCCTCCAATATTACTGAGTATTGGAAAACTGTCATTTAATAACAATTTCCAATACCTAAGTAGTCAGTCTTAGCATCTGTGGGCCAAAAAGCATGCTTGTTCCAAAATCTGGCCTGCTGATTGGCTGTATAAATTACAGTCTGTGAGCATGTTATTAACATCACCACTTGTTGATTAGTCGGTAATCTGTTACAGTCAGTAAAAACACCGCCTCTATCAGCACTTCACACTCATTTCTAGTTTAAGCCACACCTACTTTCAGTTTGTAATGTAACAGAAGGGAGAAAGAATATATTATAGCCAGCTCTACGTAGGATACACCCAGATGCCTAGTTCCCCTGACAGCAGTTTCAGTTAAACACAGCAAATGAGAGATGGCCAGAAGAGACTGATGGGCATATTGGCAATACAGTTCCAAAATTAGACTTCTGTTTTGAGTGGCAATACCAAGCTGAAATATTTACACTCTAATCAGTTATGTTGTAAGTCTTGGTTCTCCTACCCTGAATAAATAATGTCTAGGTTGATAAAACAAGACACTGAATCTAATTAGAATCACTAACATGATCTCCAAGCTGGCATCTGGCTGCGTCATGGTGATAAGGGAAACATCTGAGAGAAGGGTTATTCTCTTGGCTAACAACTGCACTCAGAAGAGCTTAACAATGGTTATTCCCATGAGAACTTCTCTTTTTTCTTTCCAATTCAGACTGGGGGTTTATTCCAGGCTTATAACAACGTATTTCATGTACTTTCTGTAAGCTTTGGCCAAATAATTTGAACAACTGTAATCCCCAACCAACAAATACAAATTCATATTTACACTGAAAATTTGGTGATGCTCAGTACCACCGAGATATGACCATGCATAAAGACTACAGTCTACAGAAAATCGTAAAACTGGTTGCAAACCTGGCTGAAGAAGGACAGATAGTGAGCAGATAAGTGTGTAAAAGTGGAAAATATTTTTCTATATTATTAGAAAATAAACTCTATATTATCAAATACCATGATATTGTAATATATCTGAAAAATACGATGGTCGGGAATTTTATCAGTACTGGCCAACACCGGAAGTAACATACTGAAATTTAAGTAGTAGAAACTGGGGTTGAGTTTGACCTCCAGAACAGCAACATCAAACTGTTTTTTGGCACAGGTTCACGGTGTTGGATTTCACCCTTTTCCCCCATTCCACCTCACTGGAAATCATTCAGGTATTTAAACAGACACAATACATATAGGAATTTCAACACTTCATGCGCCACTTGAACACATCCACGTGGTTTGAAAGTCACTGCCATGCATTCCATTTCTCCATTTCAGCTTTATAACGACTCTCAGCACTTGTAAAGAGGAATAACCCAAGCTGAACTTGCAAACCGCAAGTTATTATTATCCGTAGTGTTACTCTGGAACTTTGTCATGCTCTCAGAGTGTTTAGCTTCCCAACGACATCTCAGTGTCACATGAGGCTTTGAAATTGACAGAAGACATCTGTGAAATCCCTCTTTAAATATCTGCAAGATGGCCAAATCGGCGATCACGTTACTTGCCAGTAGGGCTGTCACTATTGATTATATAAAGTTATCAAGTAATCTTATTCCCTATTGCTCAGGGGTGTTTTTTCATTTTGACCACAAAAAAACTTAGAGCCTTATCTTGGAGCTCTTTGTTGTTGTTTTTTTTGTTTTGTTTATTTGTGTGTTTGTTTTTTGGGGGGGGGGGTTTGCATTTTTCCCCCAACACAAAGCACCAGACCAGTTCATTTTTCACACAGTCACAAATATTCACTATTACTAACAAAATTAGTACTTTTCACCCCTTCATGTGACACCAGAGCCTGTTTAGTTGTACACTTAAACTATCTTGTCAGAATTCGGCAAGTGACAACTTTCTAGCATTTCTTCACAATCTGCTGCAATGGCTGGGTTATTAAATAATAGCTTTATGGCCAATGGCAGTGTAAATAAAAAAAGTTCTATGATAAGAATGAAGATTGTAAAAAAATTACAAATTAGCAAGCGGAAGAAGTGGAAGAAGCTAGAAGAAGAACATGGTTGGAGTGTGATTTTAAGAAGGATATAATGTTCTGTCAAGTGTCTCATCAGTTACCATTTTACGACTGGTGTCGTAAAAAAACGAGGTTTCAAAGCAGAAAATGTTTTTTGGGTACTGAAGCATGATGTACTGCAAATGTATTGCATGTATGATAAACATGTTTCTACAATTCTGGCCATAAAGTCTTACTTTTGGCCACAATGTTTACTGGCTTGGTAGCCGGAGTGATCTGTCTTTCTCTAAGGCCGAAAAATAAAATGGACTCAACTGAATAATAACAAACCAAGCACAGCTTTTCAAAGATTCCATAATACTTCATCATTAATCTTACAGTAAAAGAGACCGCTAGAAGAATTTAATTTGTCAATTAGTCACTGCCAATTTATCAAGAAGGTACATTTTAACCTATTTTAAAACTTTTTATTTTCTTTTAAATTGAGCAATCAAACTTAATCGATGGACTGTAACAGCTCTACTTAGTTGCATCTCCTAGAACATGCTCAACGCACATTTACTGACAAACCAATGGAAGGGGTCTTAGCGTTAGCTCTAAGTGAAAGGGGCCAAAGGAAACGTGGCTTTTCTGTAGGGAACGCCCAGAGTTAGATAAACACAGCTGCCTGGGTTTCTCCCCGTCTGTCAGCGTGGCCCTGAGTGTGAACATATGCACAAAATTGAGAGGAGAACACCCACATTAACCACGAGCTATCTACATCCACAGCTAGTAAGAAGCTTTCAGATTCAAACTGGTCATCCACTTTGGCTGCGTCTTCAGAGAAATCTCTCTGGTTTTCCAAGACAGGAGTTGAGCTTATAATAAAATGAGAGGAAATTAATCACATTAAGAAGCAACAATTTACAGGGACTGGTAAACATTTACCCAAAAGGCAAAATATTTGACAGAGTTTGTACTGCCGGAGACTGCATCTGCTCACACTTTGACCGGTGAGAGCATTAAGGTAGGCCTACATGAAGCCCAAGCCAACTGCTGCCATTACTCCCCATGGATAGAGAAGAGTCTACTGGGGGGGTAATGACTCAAAAGGCTTTGGCTGGTGTTTATCTACAGTGATTATCGATTTCCACGTGCTAAACCCCATCTGTCCTAAGCTCCACTTTTTAGCAGGGCCTAAGCAGGCAGCCACCTGGGCTGTTAACTCTCCTCAAGGCTGGATGAAGGACTGGCCTTATCGCTCAGCGTCGCCTTTACATACCAAGCATCATCTTAACTCCATCTTAATCATTGACCTACACAAACTGTGGCAAAGCAAGCTGTGCAAATCAGTAAAAGCGCCTGAACAGGTTTTACACAGGTTTTCGTTTTGTTCAGAGCGAATATCTGATTACAAATGCACAAAAGTGAGTGTATAGTAGGCTAATATTTACTCTAGATGGAGTTTCTTGAGTGTAAAAGCTGCTGTGAAAACTGCACTGATATGGTTTGCACTTTGCTAGTAACACAAATGTAAGGCCCTTATCAAGAAATGAAAATGGCATTAGCGTTCTCAGCTTGAACATTCTTCTAATACAGCCACATGGAAAATATGAAGCGAGTAACAGGATAAGAAAAAAAAAAAA
>JAILXH010244880.1:26638-37768 GCA_023558415.1 Piaractus mesopotamicus
ATAACTTTGTAGTTTTGTTAATTTGTGATCATCAAATTTACTTGCCTTGTGACCAGAAAATTTTTTGTCTTGCCTCCTATGGACACAGATGTAAGACTACCTGTAGACCCCTTAAATGGCTAGGACCCACTGACAGGTCCAGGTTTGCATTTGTTTACCATTTAAATACTGAATAGAAAGCCATAAAATGTAATAAGGCTGGGATTTTAAGGGGTTACAGTGAATTCAATTGGATGATAATATTCTGTTTTTCAGTAAAAACACAGCTCGAGTAAAGTCTAAAACCAAGGTGACCCAGAATGCCAAAAAGAGTATAAAAGCTGCATTAGTGTGCCTCACAATTTCAAAAGCAGTTTTCATGCTTTGATTCTGTTGAATAAAGCATTTTATTTCACAGGCTTTGGTCACAGGGCAAGAAATGAAAATGAATGATGAAAAATGTGGAAATTTGAACTACTCACAAAACTGTAACATGAAAATCAAACACGTCTTAATCGTAGTGAACTAATGACCCCTCTGTTCCCATTTAGGAAAACATAGAGCTTGCATTAGATGACATAGAGTCCAGTACATCATTGTCTGTAGCAGCTGTAGACCAGGCCTCAGCCCAAGCTCTGGTAAGCACCTCCTTCCTTTCCAGTTTTCCTGCCTGCCTCTCCAGTAATGCACAGATTAGTATGGTGATCTGTCTCCTACCTGTCTATGTGGAGCTGTGCCTGCAGGCAGCGTGCTGTACAGATGCAGCAGCTGCCACTCGCATGACTGCGTCTCTTCTTTTTATGCATATCATGAATGCTACTGTTTAGAGTCCTATGGTCATTCACACTGTGGCTGGAGAGGCACTTCTTACCAATTGAATTAATGTCCAGTGAAAGCCTCTCTGCAAGCTTTTACACCAAACAGACCTCGTTTAAGGTGATTGGTGTTGCAAATGTGCATGCAGACTGTTTATATCCTTATCGTGTCAGGCATAACAACACAGTGTGAGTGTCTGCCTCTCACTCTCTCTCTCTCTCTCTCCTAAAGACAGCCACACTTAGGTGTGAATGTGCTCTATTGATGTGAAGTAGGCAGGAATGAGGACACGCTTTTATTATACAAACATTATTACATACATGGGTCAATGCTGGCCTGCTTGGAAATGTTTATGGGATGAGTATTTTCTGTTTCTATCTGTATTTGCTAGTAGCACACGTATACCATGAAGACCTCTAGTTTAAGAAAGGGATGGTCGTTTAATAAGGGCAGTGGTTACATATAGAGCCATATCAACTGAAAAACGTTATTGACTATAGTCCATCTGTTTCTCTGCATACTCTGTTAGCCCCCTTTTACCCTGTTCTTCTATGCTCAGGGCTCCACCAAACCACCACAGAGCAGGTATTATTTGGGTGGTGGATCAGTCTCAGCACTGAAGTGACGCTGACGTGTTTGTGTTGTGCTGGTACAAGTGCATCTGACACAGCAGTGCTGCTAGAGTTTTTGAACACTGTGTCCACACACTGTCCACTCTGTTAGACACACCTATCTTGTTGGTCCTCCTTATTATAAGCAGTAGCTCATATGTTGCTGCACAGTTTGTGTTGGTCATCCTCTAGTCCTTCATCAGTGGTCACAGGACGCTGCCCACAGGACTCTGTTAGCTGGATTTTTTTGGTTGGTGGACTATTCTCAGTGCAGCAGTGACACTGAGGTGTATAAAGCACCGCTGTCACTGCAGTGCTGAGAACAATCCACCACCAAAATAATATCTGCTCTGTTAGTGGGGTTCCTGACCAGTCTATTTATGTATTTATGTATTTTTAGTTTCTTACATAATTGGAAAACTCCAGTTACCCTTGCACAGAATTGTGACTTGAGTCAATCAACCACCACCAGTACAGATTATCATAACCATAATTTATAATTTATTATACTAGGGCCTAACCCAGACAGTTCAGATATGTCTGATTAGTGTCTTTTAAAGCTGTGTTTTATGATTTTATTTATTTATTTATTTTCCATTCAGATGATGGATAATATTTTACACTTTGTTCACTGGAACTTTAACATTTACCATTATTAAAAAAATACAACAAATACTGAGTCTGGGAATATATTATCAGAAATTACAAAGTCTCAGAATCCTAAGAACCAACACAGCTGTTCTTTTCTCCTGGACCATGGTCTGTTTGCTTTTTGTTATCTGTTTTGTTTGGTGAATGATTTTGCTAAAGCTGTAGGTGCAAATGACTCCTCACTACACTGGTAGGAATGTGGCACTCCACTTTTACTTATTACTTTGTTTAAAATACATTCATACTGAGCACACTTAATGTTACTCAGTATCATTTCATGTTGTGTAGGGCTATGACAGTGCTCTGATTAGGATTCACTGCAATTTAAACAAGACTGTTTGTTGTATTCATTGAAGAAAAACAAAGCAGTAGTAAATATCCTTATTTAGTCTAGAGAAGCTAATTTGCTCATTTCTGCTTCGGACTGTGACAAGAAAATATACAGTCTGATCTAGACCACATAAAAAGTGTTCTGCATAAGGTAGTGCAGCACACCTTCAATTGTAGTCTTATGAAATCAGCTAATAAAGCTTTGCTCTTTTTTTATAATGATATCCACCGCTGGTCTCGATCACGATCACACAGCTGCTGCAAGGTTTCAGCGCACAAATTTGAAGTGATAAGAAGAGAGAGGAGCTGTGGCAAGCCATTACTGCCTTTAATTCCTTAAGTGGACAGCGAGAGTGCAAAGTTTAAAAATGCCTGCCTGACTGCCCTGGAGCTATTCTTTTTTACATGAGGCTTTAATGAGGATTGCAAGGCTAAAAGCTGCTTTTTTGCCTGTTATGTTGAGATGATTTAGTTGGCCATCGTGACTTTAGCTCTTTGCCCTGCTTCAATGAAAGAGTGCTCTGTGGAGCCATGTGCACTTCATAGTATATTTGTCTTGTGTAGGGCTGGACACACATTTGAATACTCAAGTGTTGATTTTCGTTTCCTTATTTATTCCGATACAGCACATCTGTCTCTCAGCCTCTTTTAGTGAAATTATTAGTCACAAATCAAAAACTGGAAAATTTAGATTAAAAACAAAACTAAGAAGAATGAATTTATTAAATATAATGGTTAATTGTGAAATTTAAGTATTACTGTTTTTGTAGGTGATTTTGAGAGCCGTTGTCTGAGTACTCATTTGGAATCACCAACAACAGTTTGAAGTCTGTTTGGGCTGGCTCTGTTGCTGTGTAGGCATGTTTTGTTTTTCAGTTTTTGTTGTGTAATTTTTACTTTCATGGTTACTTATTTATACATTACGGGAAGGCTAATATGTTTGAAGAACTGGTTCTATATTGCACAAGCTTAACAGCGTAAAGATAGCAGAACTGTTGTTAAAAAGAGGCATCTTCAAAAAAGCTCTATACAGATCCATATACAGCACATTCTTCATCAACCTGAAGAACATTTCACCATGGAAAGAGCTGTTTAAGCATGCAAATGGTTTTATATAGACCTCATGCTTCTAAAAGGAGCAATGCCTTTACTAAAGAATACTTGAAGAACCGTCTTTTTAAAGTAAATATTTATAAATATGAATAAATTCAAATGCATCCGTGTCAGGTAAGGACGCTTGCGCGGACGGACGAGGCGCGGGGGTTGCTGTGGCTGATGGAGGAGGAGGCCCTGCAGCCCGGAGGCTCTGAGGAGACTCTGCTGGAACGCCTCTTCAGCTACTATGGCCCCTCAGAGGGAGAGGCTAAAGGTCAGCATCATCTCACACACACATACCTCCCACATAGTATAAACACTGTGGCCAGTTCCTTCAGAACACCATGGAAACTCACTTATGAGCTTAAGGCCTCTTTCTAAACCCACAACCTTCCACTCCTCCAGGCCCCAACCTGCTCCTGAAGAGCGAGAAGTCCCATCACTTCCTCTTAGGTCACAGTCACGGCACAGACTGGGTGGAGTACAACGCTCAGGGCTGGCTGAGCCATGCCAAGCAGAACCCTGCCTCGCAAAATGCTGCCACTCTGCTGCAAGACTCACAGAAGTAAGATGCACCTCCAGATAGACCATGAGAATACAAATAAAGGGACGTTTTTAAGAAGCATTATTCAGTGCTTTGAGTTTACTTGAACCACATATGTATATTAGTTGGTCAGTAAAATTATATAACAAAAAAGGAAATAGCTGGTTAACTGTTGTGTATGTATTTATGTATGTATGTATATTATTCACACGTTTTCTTCATGTGGAGCTGATAAGAATCTTTGAATCAGATTTCACTTTAAATGGGAATTTCTTTTCAAAATTTCTTCAAAATTCAATTTTTGAGATGTAAAGTCATTCAGAGTGCTTTCATGTGACTCTTTATAGTTTTCTTTACAGTGGTGGTTATAGGAACCAGGTGTCATGATATCCACAACACAAATGTAGCCATTTAATTTATGATCCAAAACCACCAGTGTCTTCTGAGTTTCTTTATGAGAGGTTAAGTGTAAAAAAGTGGTAAATTCAGAAAACATTTTCTTTTAATACTATTGGGCCTTACAACACCCTGCATGTACATCTCTGCCATGAATGTATTTTAATCTTGTAGCCCAAAACATATTTTATCTTAAAGGTATTGCAAAACAATGTGTCAAGCATCAGGGAGTGTATTCATAACAATTTCATATAATAACTTTTTGTGAGGGAGCTTTTAGAGGCATTAAACTCTTCAGACATCTGGTTTCTATCACACCTACTGTGAACAATACTGACTCTGCAAGTTTCTCTAAAATGGAGCATTTTGCCTCGGACCACTCTGAATGACTTTGTTTACATCTTATTTAATTATGCAGAAATTTTGAAAAATAAATGGTCTTAATGTTTCAGACAATCAGAAGAAACATTGTGGTTCAGAATTGTTTTCTCTAATGCTGTCATTAAACAATAAATCTGTTTTTTTTTTTTTCTCTCTCATCATCATATTTTCTGATGTTCTACTGCTTATCTCTCTAACCCAGGAAGAACATCAGTGGGTTGTTTATGGGGCGTTCTGGAGGGGCTACAGTGCTGTCTGGCTCTATTGCTGGACTAGAGGGCGGCTCTCAGCTGGCCCTGCGCCGGGCCACCAGCATGAGGAAGACCTTCACCACCGGTGTGGCTGCTGTCAAGAAGAAGTCCCTCTGCATCCAGATCAAGCTGCAAGTGGTCAGTGCAAAGCTTCCTCCTAGAGTGTGGGGCTGCACGATATGGACAGAATACCAGCAGTTGTTACACATTGCGATTTCGATATGTCTCTTGCAGTACATTATTAGCGCAGATGGGAATCAGTAATGTGACATGTTAAAAACCGGCTTGCATCAATTTGACTAAATTGTTCTACTTTTGGCTGGATTATGTAGAAACCTTGATCCATGGAAACACCCAAAGAAACACTCTGTATGGATCTGTGATTGGCCACGATGCTAAAGGCATTGGGTATTTGTGATTGGTTACAGGGATGGCATATAGCACGCATCTGTTATATAATATCGCAAAAGTGAATATCATGATTATCAAATAGCAATAACAATGTATTTGCTGTGCAGCCCTGCTAAAATGTATCATTTTACTTGTGTTCAAGTAGCACTCCAATACTGCTTGAACTCCAGATACTTTAATTGCATCATAAGAAAACATTCCAATCACAATGGAAAACATTATAACTGAAACCTGTTTGCAGGATGCTCTCATAGACACAGTGAGACGCTCTAGGGTGCACTTTGTGCACTGCCTGGTGCCCAAATCGGAAGCCCAGAGTGCAGAGCCACGCATACTGGGGGGACCCTCTCCCCGTTCTGGGGACAGCGAGGTGCACGGAGAGAGCTGTGAGACCGGCCTCATGCAGCTGGATGTGGGATTGCTCCGTGCTCAGCTCCGAGGCTCTAAATTGCTAGATGCATTGCGCATATACCGGCAAGGTAGGGCACGAGTCTGAAAGTCTAGACTGTTTGATGTTTTGTACAGGGCTTGTTCTCTTTGTTGATGTGAAAGATCTTCTACAAGCGCAGTTCAAGGGTACATAACAACAAAGAGAAACATATAAAAAGTATGCTTCAACTTTTATGAGTGACTGCATTTGTCTGAAGGCTGGGTAACCTTTAAAATGTGTGTTTTAGAACTTGTTTTGTTTACTACTGACTGTTTTAGTCTGTAAGCATTGCATTGAGGGTCCTTCTGTTTAGAGATGCTAAGAGGAATTCTGCTGAAATTCTATAACTTTATATATTTCTTAGTGAAATAATGTAGATAAATGAATTCCAAAAAATTTGACAATTTATTTTGCCACGTTCTTGTCAGAGAGTACATTCTGCCAGGATAGAGCCAAAAATGTAACAAATTTTGTTTTGGCACTTTCCTGGCAGAATGCACTCCCTGACAGGATGATGGCTGCATGATGGAAAAAATAAAACAAATACCCAAAATGCATATTGGGCATATGCCAGTGAACGTATGCCAGTGTAACAGCTGTGTCTGCATGCGAGATAGACACTGGTATTATCCAGCATTGTTGCTAGAGTGATATATAACTAGGTAGCTTATCTACATTTGAAGCGCCTGGCTTACCTGAACAGATCAGTTTCATTTTAGGACATCAGTCTTTGCCACTGTGGTGTAGTGCTTGGTTACTGCTTGTTTGGATGTATGAAAGCAAAGTCTGAAGGAAGCATATTTTATTTCTTACCTATCAGAGATATCAGCACATACTCGCCATTATAAAGAATGATGCGTGGATGCAAACATGTCAGTGGATAAATTTAAAAGCATCTGTGTTTTTAGTCCGCATTTCAGAAAGAGCATCAGAAACTGGCACATTCTCTCAAGCAGGGATGTGAATTTTGGCAAAGTCATTTTACTGATAACCAACCGTCATTAGTCGGCAATTAATCATTTACTTAGTCGGCAATTAATCATTTGCCTAAAATCAAGCATGCAGCCCATAAAATATCAGTCATAAAACTGTTCTGGTTCTGAAATCTGGTTGGCTGAGCTACGTTCAAAGCCGTTGTGAAAGACTTGATATATGTGCACTTATAAGCGCACACATCACCTGAATGTACTGAGATATTTAAAACTGTACGAACTGTGGAACATGGTATTGATAGTTGGGGCCATGCAAAAGCATGTGTGTGAAGTAAACAGCCCGAAAGCTTATTAAACATAGCCTACACAGCCAAGAACCGAGGCTGACACTTATAATCTGTTCATGATTAAGGTTGGGCAAAATGACGGTATTTTATTATTATATGATAGTAATTACTAATAAAATTTAATTTGATAAGCGTCTTTCAAGACACCCAAGGACACTGTGCAATAAAGATAACAAAGATAAAATAAAATACACAAACATGCAAAAACGATACACATGATTTAAAAATTCTAGTTCACCCAAAAGCCAGCTGAAAAAGGTGGGTTTTTGAGAAACAATTGTCATCATGAATTTTGCTATTGTGATAAACAGTATGCGTTTCTAAGCACATTGTGGATATCATCAGTACTTAAACACTGACAAACTGCATGTTTTATTGCATTGCTAAGAGGGCATAATTAGTCCTGTTTAATTGGATTTAGTTCAGTACAGTATGTGAAATGTTGAAGAATAATCATTGTATTTTTAGTTTTTGATAGTTTTAAATGTGACTCTACTAACATATTTTGTCTGTGTCAAAATATTGTGATATGTATCGTGTACTATGAAAATGTGTGTAAGTATTGTGATATACTATTTTTTCTTTATCGCCCACCCCTGTTCATGATTGTATGACCAAATGTTGCCAAAATGAGCAGAATGTACAATGATGGGCTACTGAAAATTTCTGAAATTTTGAAGGTCTCACAGAGAACATGGACAAAAAAGTGGTGGATGTTTGCTATTGTTAAAGTATGTTATTGTAGTTTACGCAAACTACAATAACATACTTTAACAATAGCAAACATCCATCGTCTGCTTTTAGTTGCTCGCTTATTTTTTTGGTAGGCAGATAAGGTAGAACTATTTTCCTACTGCGCCCTCATGCGTACAATTCAGAAACATTCATTAGCTCAGTGATCGTTGCTTATTCATATAGGAACTTTTGTTTATTGGAAATTATATAAAATTAACATTTTAACTCGTAGCATTGATTAGACAGTTGTTTTTCAAGTAACAGTTAATTGGTTGATCATTTACATCCCTACTCTCTAGTATGTTCTTGTACATGGTAACAACTATGTGAGTCATGGTGGTGTCAAACACTTCATACGGTCCCAGAATACATTTGAACAGGGGTTATCAGTGCTAGTCCTGGAGCCCAGCACTGTTTGGTGAATTTTTTTTTTTTTTTTCCTGCTCGGACACACCTACCAACCCTTATAATTAACTGATCGTGTGCATTTGAGTTTCATCAAACTGTGCTGAACTCCAAACTGAAATGAATGATCCCAGAAGGTACTCAGAAGGTGCACTTTCATACGTTTTTTTTCAGTAATATCCCCTTGAAAAGCAAACAAAAAAACATGGCATTGTAAAAACATTTGTTTTCAAAACCCGAACAATGAAGTCAACAGAAATCTCTGGAAATAAGCACTTTTGTGCTTTCTACAATACATACCGACCACTGGCCTTGTCCTTGTGTTGATCTGGCACTCTCACGGTGTCCTAGGCAAGCATATAAACCTCACTCTAGCTTTCCTCTTCTCCAAGGTTATCCTGATCACATGGTCTTCTCTGAGTTCCGCCGCCGCTTTGATGTACTAGCGCCCCACCTGACCAAAAAGCATGGACGCAACTACATTGTGACGGACGAGAAAAGAGTGAGTCACATTTTGTGTGTGCGTGTGTGTGTGTGAGCATCCCCGCTCTTCCTCCATTAGCTGCTCTGCTGTGTAATTGATTATGACAGTGCTGGGGGCTCTGATATGTAGTGTTGAGTAATAGCCTGCACTGCTCATCTCTCTTCCTTCTGTCTCTCTGCTGTCTCAGCAACAGAACAATAAAACAGCTTTAATCGAAGGCTTTAGTGACACCTCTATCAGTATCATCTAGTCCTCCTTGCTAACCCTTTTCTCAGGGGAATGGAGGCCTCGGGGCCAAAAGGAGAGTAAGGGCTGTAATTCTGAAAGTACTGTACTGATTTATATATGCTGAAGTCAGTGAATTGTGTTTAGACAGGTGAGGCATAACATGATCATCTCTGTAAGAACAGATTGAACGTAGCTCTGAATAAGATCACATGATCTGTAGGTTTTACTCCTTAAAAGAATAGTTCTGCAGAAAATCAATTTTACACACATTTACCCCAAACGTAGTTGATCAGTGAAGATGTGTTTCAGATTTACTTCTTTAATTTTGCACTGGATCTGAGATGCTAATGCATCTAACAGCTATTTGAAGCTTATGTATAGCCAATTGGAACTGTTCAAACTGCACGGCTATATCGTCTCACATTTACTTCGACTGCATTGAGTTTTCTCAAGTTATTGGAAAAAGAACTGTTTGGTTTTAGGCGCTTATGACATGCCATTATCTATGAAAATGAACAAAAGTCTGGACGAATTCCACCTTCAAGATAACTGCTGCTATTGTTTTACACATTGCACAGTACTGTGCAAGTTTTAAAAGTCTTAGGCATCTGAGAAAATATGGAAAATCATTTATCTGGGCACCAAGCATTGATTTGTTTAAAAAAAAAATAAACATACGTTTTCACATAAATATTTTTTTTTAGACTTGAGGCTTAAATGCTGAGCATAGTGTGCAGGCAGTCATTTCACCAGCTCTGCATTATTAGGTGAAATTTCCTCGTTTAAAACTTGTTAAGACAACACTGAATAATGTAGGATATAATTAAAATTGCAGCTCTTGTAATTTAAAATTTGCACTCTTTATTCTTTTATTTGATTTTTATATAAAAATGGTTCATTCTTTAGCCCTGAGTAAAACTTTAGAAATGGTTAATTCTTTAACGCTGAATAAAACCTGAGTAACCAACTTTGGTGGACATGTTGGCCGTGCTGCTCTTTTAGAACTATACAGTCACACATCTTTCCAATGTGTAGAACCTTATGAGTCAATAAAAGTGCCCCACTTACTGGCCTGGAAAGAGCATGTGACAGTGACTCAGCTGGTTTGTTTGATGACAGCCACCAGACGATTGCCCTCAGAGTTGAGGGCTCTTCTCTCCACTGAACCTATTCGAACTGAGCAGCACTGAGAGCTCTGAGCAATGTGTTCTTCAGCTGACCTCTAACACAGATATGTGGTCACTTCCCATGAGACAGCAAGCCATCGAGAGGCTGGTCATTTCACTGCCGTGTGGTATATGCACAAGACATCCTGCCATACAGAGAGCCTTCAAATGTGAGCAACGTGAAGAGTCAAAGACAGGGAGACAGTTCTTTCTATCCCAGTATACCCAAGGTAGATGAATGTAGAGAGAAGGCCCTTGTCAACACACTGTCACCATGGAGCCTTGCAGTGCTTTGACATGGTGTGTTCATTGTGCTCTCAGGCTGACAGTAAATTGACTTTCCATGCCCATCTCACTGTGTGTGTTTGTGTATACTTGTATGTTAGGCTGTGGAGGAGCTACTGGAATCATTGGAGCTGGAGAAAAGCAGCTATCATATGGGCCTGAGCAGGGTAAGTAGTGCCTTTTAAAACACTGCACATGAGCCAAACTATGCAGCATGAGGCACAAGAAGGGTTTTATTTTCTCCAGTAAATATATGAAACTTCACATACAGTTTAGACCACCGGTAAACAAAGGCCAAAAAAAAGCACAAATTGATAAAGAAAGAGAACTTAAAATAGCAATAATTGAGGCAATAGTTGCCAAAATAGAGACAAATTTATATTTATTTTTTTATCAAAATAAACGAAAGACCTGCTCGTCCTTTTCGCAAAACCAAAGCATGAGCACAACTCAAAAAAAGCAGGTTTTGTTTCAGTCCATTTCTCTCTGCATCCGCTATATTTTAGGCAATGGAATGATCATACATGCTGGTGTTTGGTCATTTGGAATATGCCGATATTTAGCAAGCACAGTTATGTTTTTGTGGACACTGAAAAATCGTCACTGTATTTTAGGCAAAATACTTTTTTTTTTTTTTTTTTTTTTTTTTTTTT
>JAILXH010244884.1:0-18522 GCA_023558415.1 Piaractus mesopotamicus
TCACTGTGCTTTTGTGTTCTTGAAACAGATAGCACAGCTAGTTAGCTACATAGCTAAAAAGTTTGAAAGGTTAATTTTGGACTGTCACTGTATGTTTGTGTGCTGCTTAACTATAACTTCAGTAGTAGGATGTGTTCATATATTGCTACTCTGAGCACGCTTGAATTTTCTGGAGGGCTTGCTTGACCACGCAAATGTACTGACTGGTGCTAGTGATGGTGTGGACTCCAAAAGAGTCGATTCTTTGACTCTGTGGTGACTGGGAATTGGGGTAAATCCTCGGCCAGCGACTCTGAGAGTCGAATGCTTTTTCAAACCTAATGTCCTTGCATCTCCATCTGAGCACTACAAAGCACAATTTTTCAAAGTACTTGATATTGTGGATATGCAATTTAGAGAACAATTTGAGCAAGGGTTACATATAATAAGGAATCTGGAAAATGTGCTGTTAACATGAGTGGTGGATGATGTGGTGTATATGTATCCAGAACTGGAGGAAGCATTCTTGGAAATACAAATAGCATGATTCAGATCTAAGTATAATAGGCAGTCTAGCAATGAAGCAGCAAGCATTCTTCAGGGAATGCGTCCTTGAGTACATGCCCTGTTTGAACAGGTAGAAACACTAGATAGATTGCTTTTGGTTGTTCCTATGTCATTAGCTGAGGCTGAACCAAGTGCCAGTACTCATTAGAAAAATTGCTCCGTACTACCATGACACAAGAACGTCTTAATGCTGCTGTGTGTTATACACACAAGGAAAAGCTGGACAAATTAGACAGGAAAGTAATTGTGAAGCAATTTATGGCTTGGAAGGGGAACCGAAAAAATGCTTTTGGTTTTGATCAGGAATGCACTGATATGGGAATTTTAGACCAGTGCCAATATTTCTCATACATACAGTCATATGCAAAAGTTTGAACACTCCGGATCAAATGTTTTTACATGTTTTGTTGTTTCTCTAAGTGGAAATGAGTTAACACATCCTCTACAGAGAACACACTTAAGAACATTTTTCTCCTAATTTTAGTGCATAATTTCTATTTATCTGCTGAGTTTAACATACTGGGAAAAAAAACAAAATATAAAAAGTGCCATAACTTTTGCACAGACTGCATTTTGTTTATTTTTTTTAGATATGTTGCATTCAGCAAAAAATATTATGCATTACAATGTGCAGAAGTGTGTTCTCTGTATGTGTTATTTTCACTCAACAAAACATGTAAATTCAACAAAACGTAATTTGACAGGGACGCCGAAACTTTTGCATATGACTGTATCTGTGGACGCTGATAGACATACATTTATAAAATGTGGAAAACTGGACTAAATCCACCTGGATTAGCATCATAAGAAAATATAACACTAATTGGTAGAGAGTTATAAATGCAGTAGAATTAATAAAGATATTTTAGTGCAGCAACTCAGCATCGCCTAAACACTCTGCTCTTCTGCAGTTCAATAAATACCTTATCAAATATTGATACAGAAATATCGATCAGATCTAAACTTCTGTCCGATTGCTGTCATTTTTTTTTTTTTAAGCAGTGATCTATTGATATGGTTATGATACCGATATGAGTGAAACACAAAAGTGTGTGCCTTATGTAATTTACTTGTTTTTTTTATTTCATGAAACACTCATGCTGACACAGTCAGTAATTTCTGTATGAATACATATTTTCCTTCTATTTAAAGGGATATCTTAAAGTTTGACCAAAAAATAAAAATAAAAGTAAACATCAGTAGAAAACTGTTCTTTTTGAAGTGTGTCGAATTTCAAGGTTGATCGATTAATGATGAGTTTAATCCTTTGCAGAATTAGTGGTGGGTGTGTCTCCCCATGGTGGTGTGTAGGTATATGAGTGTGTTGTGGGGGGGAAATGGGAAGTTACTGACAACTGTGTCCCCCTCACTTTTAAAATGGCTGTTACACCCCTGGCTGGTTGGTCCCTCGTATAGTAATTTTTTGACCACAAACTGGGGATTATATTAAAGCAGTGCTTCCCAGCCCTGGTCCTGGAGGACCCCCTGCCCTGCACATTTTTTGTGTTTTCTTGCCAAAATGCACCCACTTCAACTAGGGCTTGCTGATTCGCAGATTAGTTGGATCAGGTGTGTTGGGAGCATGGTAAACACTTAAATGTGCAGAGCAGGGGGTCCTTCAGGACCAGGATTGTCTTAAAGGTTCACCTGTTTCTCATAATGTGCTCAGATATTGCTCATAGTAGCCTCTGGATTCATTCCACAGTATTCTTTGCTTTGGCTTAAACATGAAAGAGGAGATCATAGTTCATTCTCTATCATTCATAAATTCTTAGATGTTTCTGAAATTATCATCTCAGGTGTGACTTAGATACGCCTCAGAATTTAATCTCTGCTTCATTTCTTTCTGACTCCTAAGGCGCCTTTGGGAGAAAATATGGGGAAATAGAAAAGTCTTAACTGAGCTCTGCATGACCCTAAAATGGGCTTCTCCTTTAAACATTCATCTGCATTCAAACACACGTTTGTAAACCTGGGGTAAACTTCATAAAAATAGTTCTGTTTAAGCTTCTTGTGAGCATCTTTTAGATGTTACTTATTGTCTGGTACATTATCTATTATGTGGCTGCTGTGACTCTGCAAGTTGTTATAAACAGTGTTGGGGGTAATGTGGTTTCTGTAATGAAGCGGTCTTGTGAACTACAGTAAAAACAGTTGTAATCACATTACATGTACAGACTGCATGCCTTTGTGAATATGAGCAGCACAGCATGAGCACAGGAAGCAGTGTAAACTTGGCAAACAATCCTTTGAAGCATCTAATCATGTTGGATGAAGACCCCCGTGCTGAAGGAGATGGAGCTCCATCCTCACCTAAACAGGCCAGACTTCATTTTTGTTCAAGAACAGCTGTGTAAGATTTATCATTTATTCATAAATATTTTGTTTTGAGGCAGCTGTTTTGGATTATTTCTAGTGTCTAGACTCTATATTTTTCTAACAGCATTTGCCACTTCTCATTTTTATCTTAGGTTAGTTTAACTTGCTGTGTTTGGAGCAAAGGAAGAGATAGTAACTTGCCTTTTGAATGATTTTTACTGTGTTTACTGGGTTCTTCCTTGTACTTTGCAATTGGTTACAGAATTGTGTAAGTTTTGCAGAGTAATGGAGAAATAATGTAATAAGTAATGAGATTTTTTTCTAGGAAATAATGAGTAAAGTTATCCTATTACAGAAGTAATTAATCAATTGTAAAGCATTACTTTTAACTACCCAATTAGCATAAACTACCCCAACACTGTTAATAAAGTATCTCTCTGTCTGTCTAGTCTCAGATGAAATTGTTCATCTCAGGTGTGATACATTTCAGAATTTAGTCTCTGTTTCATTGCTTTATTGCTCCTAAGGGCCGTTGAATGCAAATAAATGAGTCTTAAATAAAATCCTAGATGATTGTAAGAATGAGAAGTCAAGTACAAAAGTGTTTATATTGTTATTCACTTTGAAAGACTATATTAATTTTTGACTATGATTAAGATGATGTAAACTTTTAGCACTGTGTTGTCAGTCCTGCTTTAAAATATGAAGAAACATTAACTCAGTTTTCACAAAGTGTGGAACTGTGAGGTACGTTGCTCTTATTTGTTATGAATGGCTAAAAAGTGATGTCGTATTGAAATGTCTTCTTAATGTTTTCTTAAAAGGAAAGTAATTTAATGCTAATCAAAGTCAAGATAACACACTTTGAGAGCAAAGGTTAAGACAGCAAAGCTTCGGGCATTTGTTAGTGTTAAGCCCAAGTTTGTCCAAAGCTTTCCATGTTAGCCAACTGCTATCATCACACAATGTTTGTGAATGGATTGGTTTTAGACGTAGCACAAAGAATGAAACAGTAAAATAATGGTTGAACAAAGACTTTAGTATAATATTACATTGTCGCTGTAACTATTTAATAGGACATTTATTGGGGTTAAGTCTTGTATTGGTTCTTGCTACAAGAAAAAATTATATCACTTGAATATAACTTATATTATGTGTTATAGTTAAAATCAGGTCTTCATACAAAATACCAAAATATTTAACTGTTTATAATGTTATTTCCACATACTGGAAAAGTCCTCATATGAACTCTTCAGCAAGTGCCTCTACAGAATGCCACTTTGAAACACCCCCAAAATCTGTGCCCGCCACTGAGCAGTTAGCCTTTCTGTTTCTTCAAGTTCAGTTTTGTACTTTCTGTGCTAAACATGGTCCTCGTCTAGTCCACGTGAACAGGAACAGTAGAGCAGACAGTGTGGCCTGCTGTGTTCTGCTCCAGCTCACCTCTCAGCACTGGTCACCTGTCTGGCTCTCCTTGTGGGCAGAGATGGATTACATGAGCATGGGCAGACTCGCCCAGTTCCCTCACACACTGGAGGAAAGCAGGCAGTGAATGAGCACAGGCAGCTCATAAATCCAAACCTGTCTTCTCCTGTGAACATGGTGTGCATCGCAGGCCAGCTTAGCTGATGTATTTAGTATCACGTGTTAAAAAAAGCAAGTTTGTTTTGCTTCAGTTTCCTTTTTTCTCACAGACTGTCCAAGAACTTGGAAGTTAATGGACTGTTCTGCTCAACTTTATCTCCAGTAACAATTGTCATTCGAAAGTAAAACATGTTGCACATTAGCCCAAGTGATGCTTTGCCTCTCAAAGTGTTAGACTGTATAAGTGAGTGTGTTTGCACGCTCCCTGTACTTGTTTTCTAGTTAGACTTACAGGCTTATGAAAATGCCATCAGCTTTAAGTTACATGGTATGCTTCCGATGTGATGTTCCTCTATTAGTCTGGATCCATCTGTGTTTTTAATATTTCAGGTGTAGCCACATTTTACTGCTGTACACTTTCATTGGTCCAAAATACCAGTGTTCAACTGTAATGAGGATG
Source organism: Piaractus mesopotamicus (assembly GCA_023558415.1). Taxonomy (NCBI): domain Eukaryota; kingdom Metazoa; phylum Chordata; class Actinopteri; order Characiformes; family Serrasalmidae; genus Piaractus; species Piaractus mesopotamicus. The sequence continues at coordinate 4,910 of JAILXH010244884.1, forward strand.
AAGGCTAAGACAGTGTACTGTAAACAGAACTTTAGAGAGCTCATTCTGCTGTACCACTCTCATCACTGTCAGCCCTTTCATCAAAAAAGACTTTTCCATGCTTTCTTAAGATATGAGAAACTGGGCTAAAGTGGTTCTAAAACTGAAGTGAAAAGGTCCTAAAACTCACACTTAGACATACTGATTTGATTGACTAATTCTTAATTTCTTTTTTTTTTTCTTTAAAGGCTTATATAATGTTTTCAATTAATGACGCTAGGGTATTTCATCTGATGTGTTGCCTTAAATGAGGAAAGTCTTTGTCAACATTTATAGATGGTTTTTATTGCATTTAAATGCTACTTTTTTATGTCAAGGTGTCTGCAGTTGTGCTGTCTGTTTCCAGTCCGCAAGCGGAATTTATGGCGTGGAGGGGGCTAGGTCACATCTATTCTCTGAGTGATAAGTAAGCCATTAACACCGTGCTAGTAGCCTTAGTCCAGAATGATACTCAACACGAGAATTCAAACGCAAATGACCGCGCCCAGCCATTGCATTGCAAACGCACAGCTCTTCTGTACAAACTCATTGTGCATTCGTACTTTACTGTGGCGGTTAAAACACTCATTACTCAAGGAGGTAATAGAGGACAAACCAGAGTGGGATAGCGCCACTTGCGCCATTTGCTGTAATGCTCAGAATGCAGCTCACGCTTGTTGCATTATAAATTGTGTTTATTTTTGAATGCAAGAATGCGCAAACCCATGTCTGCATCACTTAAAGCATCTGCGTTCATGTTCTTGCTTGAAGTCATTTCTGTCCTTAAGATTATCATTAACACTGGTGTATGTTGAATGTCTTTAGCCAGTGGCAGTGTGCGGTGCAGCTTCACTGTCTGTGTCCATGTGCTGGTGAGATGGCTGTGTTTGCGAGAGAGGGACAGTGTCTGTATTTTCTTTTCCTGATGGCTTCGCGGTAGGATCTGCTTCGAGACTTCCTCAGGCTAGGACTCAATCAAGCCTTCCACCAAACCTCAGGACACCTCAAAGTCTCCTCTGTCTTCTGCTGTCTTCCTGTCCACTGGTGCAAATTAAAGTTAGGGCAGTGTTACAGATCGTCCAGGGCCAGCAGGGATAGACACTTGGGGTAGGGGGTTGGGGGATGCAACCCTGAGGGTCCAAAATCTAGACTGCTCTTCATAGTCTGCTGCCCATGTGCAGACCATTAGCACTTCAGGTCCCCAGAGAAAGGAGATAGCTGTTGGGTGTTTGCGAAAGCATTTGTTATATGCCTTTGACAGCCTTTGTGTTTGTGTCTGTGCTGGTCTCCGTTCCATTACTCATCCCACATCCTGTCCTTGCCCTCACGCACAGTCTGAACCCCACTCAGAGCATCCTGCTGCTTTGCGAAGGTCACTCTCCTTTGACATCTGATCCCAGGAAGAACTCAGTGCTCTCTTTCAGGCCGTCAGTCTCTGCTGAATCAGCACTGGAGGACAGCATTCTTCTCCAGGTCTTTCTGGGGGACACAAGACAGCATCCAGCACAGACATCCCGCCTGAAAAATGAGTGCTGATTCAAAGAAAAAAAAAAAGGAAACAAAAATGCTTTGCATTTGCGCCAGCTGACCAGCACAGCAGAAAGCCCATTTCCCCTTCCCCTGAAGATAGCGTCTCTGCTGAGGAAATTGAATCGCCGACACCGGCATTGTGATTTTATCAGAGGCTGCTAAGTTCTTTTCCTTTCAGTTGTTAATTTTGGGTGGGTTGAGTTAGAGCAGGGAGTCAAGTGTTTGAAACGGAGCGATCGCTTGCCAATTGGGGAACAGGGAATAGACAAGAGTTGGGTTTCTGCAGCTTTCCTCACTGACGGTCCACCAGGACCTTCTACCACAAACGAGATAGCATGAGCTCTCTCTCTTTTCTCTTTCTCTCCCATTCTCTCTGTCTCTCTCTCTGCTTTGCATCCTCATGCAGAAAGCAGATGTGTTGGCCCAGTCACTGCTGTGGTTACTGCTGTAAGCGTGAATCTGGCTTTAGCTGTAGAGTTTTCTGTCTCTCAGTGAATGAGAGTCCTGTGGGGAGAGGTTTGAGCACAGCAATGAAAGCTGAGCAATCACACACATCAGGGGATGGAGAGAGGGAGGAGGAAGAGAAGATTAAGTGAAGATAAAGTGCAACCAGTTTATAGCACTAGGTAGGTTTGGGTATTCAATATTAACAAGAGCTGCCATAATTGATCAGTGTTGTTATATCTAAGCCTTTGCATGTGATATGCAAGGAGCCGTGGACCACATAACAGTCAGATCTTATAGATCTTACAGTAAATCAGATGTGTCAAACTGAGTTCCCACTAGTCCACAGCTCTGCAGAGATCAGCGTTTTCTCTCTTCAGATGCTTTGATCTCCTGATTGAGTTGAATCTGGCATGTTTGATGAGGCAGAACACTGCAGTGTTGTGGTACCACACACGTGTAGTAAATGATATAGGGGCAGATTTACCAACCTTTTGTGCCATCACAAACTCCATTTTGGCATTGAAGAGTAGCTGTTGCGATTAACTAAATAAACACAAAGGTCCTTTACCGCCCGTAATAAGATCAAAGGGCTGCTGCTTTCTTGCGCTTTTGCCTCACTTATAGGATCAAAGCATTGGCCCTATAAATGAGGCAAGGTTATTATAATGCATTGGTCCTATGAATGGGAGGGGGTTATTAGAATGTGCCGCCTACTTCAGGCTGATAGTAAATACAGACTGTAAGCTATTCAATGCTTGTGAAAAGCTTGTCTTGTATTTAGTGCTAACATGGCTGTCATTGTCTTTAATAAGAGAATTTACACATTTAAACACCTGCCATGTATGTCACATAATTCTTAATGTGATGAAGGAAATAAATAAATAAATAAATAAAGCCAAACCCTTCCAAAAATATATTTAAACTGGTATTTCTATTTGGGAATATTTTACACTATGAAAGGTCAGGTTTTGAATAATAATTTGAGACACATATTGAAACTATTTACCTCTGCAGTCCCTGCTTTACTAAAGCTGCTCCTTAGTTTGTTATTGCTGCACACTGTGGCTTTTGTGTGCTATGGTTTATGTGTGCGAGTGGCAGAAAAGTCACAGCCGTTCTTTGATGTGCCGCACATGGCTAAGAGTTTTTATGCTCAAAATCATACAATTCCCAAAACTACCTGAATGCGCTCAGTAAAATTAAACTGGGGTCTTACGTTATCAGGCAGTTTCCAAATGTTCAGCTCATCCCTCCAGTTGAAAATTAACATTTTTTTTTAAAACAGTTAAAAACAGTCAAAACAATTATTTATTTTCTTACATTTCTGATGTATTATGTGGAAATTATGTCTTATTTTCTCAAAATAATTATTTTTGTTGAAATAACCACAATAAATCTCAATTATTAATAACTATTTTTTTTTTTACTTTTCATTATTTTGACTTACTCATCAAAACGAATTAATTCTTTCACAATTTCTTTTCCTCCTTCTCCTACCTGGCAAGCTTTCATACAAAAAGCATGTGAGCCAAACAAAAAAACATAGCTATATTGCACTGTCGTGTAGTTGCTGTCCAACGATAAAACATCTCCAAAATATTAACTTTTTGGGAGAAAATAAAAACTTTAATACCTTTTACTGTAAGTTAATGTAACAGTTTTATCCCACGTGATTTTGCAGCATTTCTATTAGTCCATTCATAACAAAATGTTTAGACAATGTAAAAGACAACAAAATCACTTGCAATTATATAGGCACAAACATGTCTGCCAAGTACTTACTAAAAGTTGAGAGGATAAACAAGAAAATGCAAGACGCTTGGCTGGAGTTATCCTGAAACCAAAGGCTTAGTTGCACTCTGGGCTGAGGAAAGCAACCAAGCTAAGCTTCGTCGATTTGTATCATAATGGGGGAAAAAGTCAGTGTAAATTAAACTGAAACAATATGTGTGTTAATGGGCTTTTTCACACGGGAAAGTAAAATCTCACTGAGGATGCACTATAGTGAAAAGTGAGGCATGTTAATACAAAGTATAAACAATCTCTTAAATACTTAGAATATACAGTGACATAATAAGTGTTATATTAGGGCTGGGCAATTAATCTATAAAAGTAATTGAAACCGACGTTCAGAACCTCTAACCGATGTAATCTTGCCCATGTCAGTTATTCCGATTTTTAAAATTCTGTTAATCCTTTCCCTGCTCTGTGTTCATGTACTGTCCCCTACTGCGCGTGCAGTCACGTGACTCCGCCACGTCCAGTCTGTGACATGGAAGCTAAGGCTATGTAGCAGGCTATGTAGCACAGCAGGTAAAAGTGGCCCAAATCTGATTTTCTCACCAAATCCAATTTTTTTGTTTGGGAGTTCACAATATCTTTTAAATGTGACCTGTAGGCGACATCAGTCTGAACAGATCAGCTCCTAAACCGGTCCACATGCGCAAAACAACAACGCGTCATGTTGCTTCACATGGCTCATCCAGAAGTAAACAGTCATGACTATGAACGAATGCCGGTCGCTCCCAGAGGGTTCAGTTTCATCTTGGCCAGCATCGCTGGAGCAACCATGAAGCTTTACTGACTGACAGCTGGGCTTGTCACCCAGAATGTGTTCAAGCTCGCTGTAAAAAGGACACGTTATTTGGTCATTTAGGTCAACAAAATAATCGTTCTTTAATCGTAAAAGTAAAATATTCAATTAATCGTGATATTGATTTTGCTAAAAAAGTGAAATAAGCCTTAGCATTGTGATATTCCTGATGGATTATGTATTCATATTCGAGGACTTATGTTGACACTTCCTAATGTCAGAGTTCTCAAGGTCTACTGCTCTGATAGGCAGCTGATTAGGTTAGATTAAAACCTGACTCACACATTCAAAGGCATCAAGCAAGCACAATCATAAGGCTTGTTACACTTATTGTCTATGCAGAAAGCTGAGCTGTATTGGGAACTGGAAGTAGAGGTGTTAAATACGGAGATAAGGTGATGTTTCTACATAATAGTAGGAGTAGCTTCAGACGCTCAGCCTCTAGAGTGGCCTCAATGTACATTGGCTGTTGAAAGCTGAGGCAAGCTGTATTCATGTTGTGGTCCTCTCAAGGGCAAGGCCAGTTAGATCAGAACCAGCTATTAACCCTCTCAGGTTGACAATGTCATATGCAACATCAAAGGATGTCATACATTAAAGAGTAAACATCTTGGGAGCGCTGCATGCTGGAAGGCTAGTGTTTTACCCTTTCAATGAGGACTCAGGTGCAGTCGTGTCCCTTTTAGAAGCTTTGTAATCCAGCCTTGAACTGTCTTTTTGGAGACTTTAAAGTAAATTCATAATGACAAATCCAACACTGAATGCATTCTGTGATTATTAATCCATTTCTCCATGTTGAAAAGAGTTATTGTTGTTGTTATCAGGGCAGTTAGCCATCCATTGATGCCTTGGGTAAAGTCTATCGACCATTTAAAGGCTGTGTTTCTGACTCGTCAACCTATCAGAGACTGTGTTACTGTTGCTGGAACAACGCTACCCTCCTGGACCAAATGTCTGTAGCATGTAGCATTCACAAAATATTTTTCGTTTGATCTATGATGTCCTTTGATGTTGCATACGACATTGTCGATCTGAGAGGGTCAACCCGTCTCAGATGTCTTTAACCCAGTTTATCAGTCAAAACCAATTCTGTCATTTTTACAGGACTTATTAAGACAAATAGCTTCTTTCCAGACATCTACACTGTCTTCTCTTTTCTTCTCTTTTCTTTCATGTCTATTTGAGGTCTTTCTCAAAATCAACCGGTATCCCCAAGTGACATACTACAAAGTGAAAATATTACAAAGATAACATATCAAATGTTGAAATTGAGAAATTTTATTGTTTGAAAAATATATGACCGTTTTGAATTTGATGCTAACAACAGGTTCCAAAAAAGTTGGGACGGGGGCTTGTTTACCACTGTGTTTCATCACCTCTTCTTTAACAACACTCTGTAAGCGTTTGGGAACTGAGGAGACCAATTGCTGTAGTTTTGAAAGTGAAATGTTTTCCCATTAGTGTTTCATACAGGAGTTCAGCTTTTCAACAGTTTAGAGGCTCATTTGTCGTATTTTTCATTTCATTACCCACCAAATGTTATCAGTGGTGACAGGTCTGGACTGCAGGCAGTCCAGTTTAGCACCCAGACTCTTTTACTACAGGGCCATGCTGTTGTATTACGTGCAGAACGTGGTTTGGCGTTGTCTTGCTGAAATGGGGCATTCCCTGAAAAACACGTCGTCTGGATGGCAGCCTTCACAGATGTGCCAGCCACCCATGCCATGTGCACTAATGCACCCCTATACCATCATGAATACTGGCTTTTGAATTGTGCACTGAAACAAGCCTGATGGTCTTCAGCCCGGAGGACACAGTGTCCATGATTTCCACAAAGAATTTCAAATGTGATTTGTCCCACAGGACACTTTTCCACTTCCCCTCAGTCCATTTTAAATGAGCTCAGGCCCAGAGAAGGCGGCAGTGTTTCTGGATCCTGTTTATGTACAGTTTTTTCTTTGCATTTTAGAGTTTTAACTTGTATTTGTGGATGCAGCGACGAACTGTTTTCACAGACAGTGGTTTTCAGAAATGCTCATGAGCCCATGCAGTGATTTCCACTACAGAATCATGTCTGTTTTAAAGCTTTACACAACTTTACCAGCCTTTTAATGCCCCCGTCCCAACTTTTTTGGAACGTGTCGTTGGCATCAAATTCAAAATGGGCAAATAATTTTTAATAAACTATCATTTTTTTTATTTTCAACATTTGATGAAATATAGGGTTTAAATGATCTGCGCAATATTGCATTTTGTTTCTGTTCACATTTTGCACAGCGTCCCAACGTTTTTGGAAATGGGGCGGTACTTTAATTCAATAAAATTCTATTTATTGGTCTATTCATTATAAAATGTTTACACCAGAATTTCTAGTGTGCTCAAATGGCGTTAGTAAACAAAGTTACAGGAATTTAATATGACAGCAATGATATATTTATTTGTTTACTTATTTTTTCATCTGTTGGCTTTCTTATGTAGTGGTAAAATCACATGAAAACATTTCTCTCTCAAGCTTATGAACCACTCCCATGCTTTTGATGATCATGATTCTCTGAAGTCGGGAAAGGCCTGGCTGCAGCTCCTGAGCTAAGGCCATTTACAGAGCTGAAGCGTGCCGAAGACTGCCCTGCTCTTCATCCGTGTCACAGAATCACTGTGAGCCAGTGTAAACACACATCAGTATATTGCCATCAACAGCAAAGCGAAATAGATGGTGTGTGAGGAAAGGATTGCGAACTGTGACCATGAATGAATGAGAAGAAAATTTGTATTCCGCCCTTAATTTTTTATTTCCCTCAGGGTGCCGAATGAATGAGGTAGCGAAGCAGACAGGTTCTATTAAACAACAAACTGCTCTCTTATGCATGCATTTGTTGCGCTTTAAGAATTACAGGCTTGATTGTTTGAAGCTTTCCGGCCTCTCGTTAATTCCAGCGTGGAGCGCGACTGAATATAGATGCACTGGAGCAGAAGCTTGGGGGCCAGTGCCTCTGCATCACCAGCATTTGCATTCATAAAAAAAAAAAAAAACCTCAAAGCCTTGCATTAAGCGTACCCTTCCTGAAAATCGCCCATTTAGACAACATACAAACTCCTCAAAGCCAGATTAAACGTTGGGCTTTGTGAGAGCTGGAGAGGAAACTGCAGCAGTGTCTACTGACACAGCATGCTGAGATTTTCATTTTATAAGTATTTTCCATTCTGAATGCTCTCTCGATTGCTCTCAGCATGGGTCCTGCAGGAAGTACAGCTTTATAGAGTATAGTGTAAGTATATGGAGTAGAGACTATGTACAGTGTTAGTCAAAAGTTTAGACACACCTACTCCCAGAAGAATTTTCTTAATTTTTATGATTTTCCACGTTTTCCATATTTTATATTTCTTCAGTGTGTCCCTTGTTTGCACTGATGCAGGGTTGCCCAGTCTTGGCATTCTCTCAAGCAGCTTCATGAGAAACCACCTGGGAAGCTTTTTCAACAGGCTTGAAGAACTTCCACATATGCTGAGCACTTGTTGGCTGCTGGAAACAACTTGTTGGGAGACGGGTGCATTTAAAAACAAAATGTTTTTGTAAATAAATTCATACATGGGCATCAACTTTGGTATTTATAATTGCCTTAGAAATAGATTGAAAGCATTTAAGCATGAGGTTTTGGATCAAGCTGTCTTTAAGGTTATGAAAATCAGTCAGTCATTCAGGGTGTCCAAACTTTTGACTGGTGCTGTATATCTGTACGTGACGGGCTTTGTTCCAAAATATGTTTAACAGCACTTTCTTCATTTTTTTTTTATTTATTTTTTTTATAATATACGTTGTTTGAAGTGGGCTTTACACATACAAGATATAACAGTGCTATATTACAGTAAATTATAGTAATTAACATTATTTGTATAGTAGCTGTCATACATTAAAATGCAGCTCAATGTGCTTTACGATGATGAAGGCAAATAAAGGCCAGCGTGTAAAGGACGAAACAGAGAACAGAGAATGTAATGTAATGTTTCTAAAAATAATGAAGTAACAAAAAAATATTAGTATAAAAGATAATAAGGAAAAGACATGACAAAGTTGTTATTAATGCTATTAATAACACATTTATTAGAGAAAAAAAAACACATTTTTGACAAAGTACATTTGGAAAGTGCCTTTGAATGAAACTTAGTACAGTGTATACAGTCACATGCAAAGTTTGAACACCCCCAGTCTAATTACATGTGCTACTCATTTTCCTAAGGTTAACCTATTTTCATGACAAAACATGTAATTTGACCAGAGACGCCCAAACCTTTGCATTTAACTGTGCGAACCTATATGGGTGCTATGTATATATTCAGTATGTCACACAATTAATGTGTTGATGGAGAACCTGTAAGGAGAACCTGTCTAGGACTGCAACCTGTACATGATATTCAAACACTACAAATCTGACCTGTATTTCATGGCTCTCTGTTGAAAAGCTAACGTGGTCTAAACCACGTTGCTTAACCCCTTAAGGCCAACACCAAACTTGGCTGTTTGTACCGTTTGCTTTGATCTTCTCTATCAATAACACAATTTCTCAATGCTGTTGTTATTTATTTATTTTTTTTGTAGCAAATACATTAATAGGAGTTCAAGTCACAAAACTTTGCCATGTATTATCATTGCTCTAATCGATCAAATCAATACAAGTGCTTTCCAGTCTAAACTGAGCTCTGGATGTTCACACACATGCTTGAAAAAAATCACAGTACGTCAATAAAGAAGACCTTGTGTATCTTTTATATAGTGATACGAAACATGTTAGGCCACAAAAAGCTTGTTTGTACATGCTGATGAAACATTGCCAACTTCTCAGAATAGATCGCTGGGGAGACGCTCAGTGTGATGGGGGCAATGCAGTTCATACTGTGCTGTACAAAGCAAGTGCTCTCCACCTCCCTACAATCATTATGGTTCAGTTCTGCAGGTGTGAGAGAGTTCGAGATGTTCCAGTATTTCAGTGGCAGCTGTCAGAGACATTGTCTCGCGTGTCTTTCCTGCCAGTAAGCTGTGCAGTCTATAGGAGCCGTGACTTTCAGGTTACTTTATTAACCCCCTTTTTGCCCCCATGGTGTATATACCTTGAAACACCTCCTTACATTTTGCTTAATGTTAAAGCAAGCAGAGAAGTTGGGTTCAAAGTGCAGATTCTAAGCTTTCAAGCAAAAGAAGACATATTTTATTGTGATTTTGAATTTAAAGGTTTTGCATTGCAAAAAAAATAAAAAATATAATTTACATTTTTATGATGTCCTGAAGTTGAAACAATTAGGAAATAGTTTTGGATATACAAACTTGAACGTGTTTATAGGGAATGTGATCAAAATAAATGGAATTTATTGCATTATTAAGTACTGCATGTAGTCAGTTGTGTAATTAATTAATGTAGTAACATTGAAATAGAATACAAAGATGCATCTATACCGCTTTTTCCTTTCTGAGATCAATACTGTAATTGATATCTTCAGTATCTTCAACGTGTATGAGGAGTATTGATACTAACTCTAATTAACCTACCTGCTTGACATATACCTAACTACTGTCAGTCTTGCTCTTTCTTTCTTTCTCTTTCTGCCAGTGACAACTACTGGACATTCTTCTATTTTGCATTCTTTTCTAATTTAATACATAGTTTTTCATTACAAATCATATTATCAGCATAGCAGTTTCAGTGAAATGTAGAGTCTTTTGCTTTAACCTTCTGGGGTCTGAGGGCATTTCCTTGATCTTCTTAAATTCTTCTTTAAAGGCATTTGCATATAACATGATACCCAAATGTTTCATATCAAAATGTTCCATTATCTTTGTCGTTACTTTCCAAAAGTGCTGCAGTGATTCAGTTTCACACAAAATGTAGACGGACACACAAATCCACCAGTTACACACAGTGAGAGGCAGATGATGTGCTTCTCAACCCCTCTTCGTAGCCTCATAACAACGGATGTGAGTCATATACGATTTCTTGATGAGATGGAATTGAAAGAGCAAACTCAGAGTCAGGAAATGTTTAAGCTGTATTTCTGCGCTGTATTAACACAAAGATAAAGAAACATATATAGATCATTGAATTATGGACCCCAGACCCCAGGTTATTTACAGCTTGCACTCAAGCTGGTGTGGACTCCACAAGTTTGTGCAAAAGCCTCTGATGAGCAGATAAAATCCACAGCAGAGAAATGCCTGAACACATGCTTTAATGGAAGAGATAAGACTGACAGTGCAGAATCTTGAATACTTCTCTTTCATTTTACTTTTCATAGCTATTCTTTGCTTAGGTTTTTTAAATTTGTAAAATGTTTTGTTGTTTATTTCCTGATTTAAAGCTTAAAAATAGTTAAATTTTCAAAGTGGTCTCTTTTTGGACACCATTGAATTTGTAATTTTCTGATAAATTGCATGCAAAAAAAAATAGTTTTGTGATTAACAGTGGCTTATTATTCAAGAATGTCCCATTCACTTCAATAAGAATCATAATTAACAACTAAGGTAAATCTAAAATATTTGAATTGTTCAAAATAGTAAAAACACAACTGAAGAATATGTAGTTAACCTGATGATGCAAAATGCTTAAGCACCATTTTCTTGCTCAGTATAAACAGTGCTAAATGTTGTTTCACATGCAAATCATTCAAGTCGCTTGTCTTATACATGAGTCCCTCGTGTCAGACTCTGCTGGAGTTAAATGTTATAGTCATTCACACTGTCAGAAACAGCCGTTGATGTGTGGATTTCTCAGTTTAAAGTGAGCACCAGAAACCCGACCATGCCATTGTCTGATGTAGCTGACCGATGGAGGCACACCACACGCCGTGTTGGAGAAAACACCAGCGTGTCTAGCCCCAGGCTAAAGTCTATCGTTACCCCACGGTGCAACACTAGTAGTATAGCAAAATAACAATTAGCTTTTAAGAGTTAAACATGTTTAAAATTAGACCAATAGTGAAATATGTTCCCACATGGTTTTGATGTTACTGGCTGCTGAATGAGTGCTGGACTAATCTCTTGTCCGCCTGGTTTCAACCAGAAATCGGACAGCACAGCAAGCAGGCCTGTCCAGACAGTCCCAGCCAAATGGAAAATAGAAACAGAAGGGAACACACATACACCCACACTCCTTTTCACTCACAGGAGAGAGCGGTAGCCCCATGGGCCAAAGAAAAGAAACAAGAGGAAGTTCCCCTTGGCCGAACATGAGGGAGCAAATGGGTTTGGGATGATGTGCACTTTGAGGGAATCCGGCTCTTGGCTTACTCACTGCGTATTTATTTGCCTTAGATAGTAATATGACAGTCTCCCTTTGGCACCATAAATCGAACCTGTAAATGTTCCAAATCCTTTTATCATTGTACTTTTTTATTAAATGCTATGTGGGTCATTTGCATCATTTAATCAGTCTGTAAAAATTTAAATGCTAGCATCTGTTAGCTGGAGCCCAGTTGCTGATTGGCGCTGATTGGTGAGAAAGTGATCTTCTGATTATTTAGATTTGATCTGAGAGCGCATGAGAAAGGCTTTGACTTGTTCTATGTGATTGGTAACACATTCCACATGAGAAGAATGACATCACTATCCGAAAGAGAGCCAGAGACAGCAAATAAAATTAACCTCGAAATAACCCCATAGTTTATGATCAACTTTTGATATGAGAGACATTCCCGTCCTCTGCAGAAACCATCACTGATGCACTGGCACGCTTGATGGAGTGTGGCTCACTGTGTGTGATGTCATGGGAATGAGAGTGGCATGATATACTGGGAAAACATAATGAAAGCAAACATGAACTGTCACAGCAGGCTCAATGGGTTTGCACTAGAAGTGACAGATGCATCTGTCAGCAGCAAAAGTTGGAATGATGGAAGCAAAACAGTGCTGCTATGGATCTAGTTGAGTCTGTCTGAGCAGCAACAAATGTACTGGTTGAGGTTATAATTTCGGCTTGTAAAATAATAACGTACTTGGTCTTACCGGTATTGTCAGTATTTACTTAACTCTGTCTTAATTGTTGTCTCATCAGCAACACATTCAGATTTCACTTTGGCTTTGTCCCGTAAGCCTATACCTTTGGCTGTGTCCCCTATGCCTTTGTGCCCTGTGTCCCTTTTTGTCCTCTTTTTCCACTATGCCAGGTTTGATGTAGTAGATCTTGTATTTGTGCCTTTTTGGCCAGTAAAGTGGATGTACTAGTTGACCTTCCTGTGTGCTAACATGTTTTCTATCACTTTAATCCTATAAAAGAAGCACAATGCTGTCTATATTTTTAGATTCACAGCACAGGTTTTTGAGTGAGTGCATGTGCATTTCAATTTAGTTCAGATTGTGATTATTTGTTTGTTTATTCATTTACCCAGGTTTTAGTCCCCAGTTTAGTGTCTATCGCATGTTGCTACACATATGCTTCCTCCAAATCACGTGAATCAACACCTTTTTAAACTGCTGCTAACACAATGTCATTGAACAGCTCAGCATACATGGAGGAGAACACTATCTGTGAATTCTGTTAAGTCAGCTAACAGATGCCTGCTTTGGTTAGCATCACGCTGGGTATAGGGGCAAAGGAGGGCCTACTGACCTAGATAAATTGCGGCTAATTATGCTGTCTTGGACTCCTGGCCGTGGATTGGCCATCTCCTGATGGTGGGGTCAACGCTTAGCCACTTGGGAGTGTGATTATTTTTTGTTTTATCAAAGTACTGACAAAGTAATTCCTGTTCATGTTTGCTTTCTCATAATGGTAGTTTTTGACATGGTAAAGTTAACAAATTTTTAGTTTTCATCTGTCAATCAAGGTGCAGCATAGGCCATAGGCAGCAAATTCAAACGCCTAAATAGTTGTTTTAATAAGAAAGGCAGTAATGATTTTGAAAGTTTAAGTCGAGCACACATGACAGATTACACACATAGATCTTTGCTCAACTACCTTGAGATCAGGACAGCTATATCTGAACACATTCTGATCACACTTGTCTTTTAAATGTGTATAAGCACAACATCCAGATTCTGGAT